>JAKJXP020000186.1:0-40503 GCA_022225965.2 Diatrype stigma | reverse complement strand
ACTAAATTACGTAATCGGACTAAGGAATATTAGTTAGTTTTAGTCCGGCACTGGAATAACTAGATTAGTTTTAGTCCGGGGCCGAACTAACTATTAGTAACTAAATCACAACCCTGCGTACCACCTCTCTCGCGAACCGTACTTTAAAGAAGCCATTACCACATACTTTTCGAAATTCAAAATTCAATTACTTTATAAAGAATGAAGCTATATACATCAGACTTTCGTCGGAACGTTTATTATATAATGCTTTCCATTATTATTATCATTACTTTCTTTAGCTTTCTCGATTTATACCTATATGAAACGAATAACGTACGTAGGTTTCGGCATAAGCTTTACCATTCCCTTCTTCGTTCGCTCGATATCCTTTAACCTTATAAATACTTCGTTAAAAACGGGAATTACCTTTTTGCGTTTTTAAGGCTTCGCTTTTTCGAAGGCGGCGAGCAATTATTTAATTTATTGTTCCTTTAGGCTGTAATCGTAATTCGAAGCATCGAAGGCTTTATTTATTTTCCGAAATATCAGCCGAGCAGTAGCATTTCCGAAAATAGGGTCAATTTGGATAAGGTTTCTTTATAGGTCCATTATTTCCCTCGAGGATTTAGGCGTTTTGGTAGGCAAACCGGTTATTTCCTTAAGAAAGTCGGGCATTTAAGGAGCAGGTTTGTTTTGTTTCGTTTCGGGCTTAATCGGCGTTAGTTGGCCTTGTATTTGCGGAGATGCCTTTACGAACTTATTATTTTTTTTTAAGCTAACGGGTTATATTTCCGAAGTTTTGAAGCCCGAAAAAATCCATTTCGTACGTTTCATTATATTCTTTTAAGCCTTTTCTAACGCTTAAAGGAAATTCGTTTTACTGCTGGCTTTTAAAGTCCGCTTAAAGCAATACTTGCGAAAATAATACCGGAAACGCCGTTTAAAAAAGCCGAAGATTCCTATATTAAGCAATTAAAAGGCTTATAAATTGTACGCAGAAAGGTAAATAACGTAAATTCGATTAAGCAAGTAGGTTATTATAAAGTTTTCGTTAATATGGCTATTATGCTTATTCATAATAAAAAGGCGCCATTCGGTAGTCCGGGCAGGCTTGGTATGGGATATGAAGATTTCTTAAAACCATTTTAAGCCTATTTTATAATTGATTCAGTTATTCGAGAATATAGCGAAATACTAATTCTTAAATTTATTGCGGATTTAATTAAACCATTATTGCTAAAAGCTTTTGCCGTTAAAAATAATTAACGGCGGAAACGTTCGCTCGTTGGCGCTAATATATATTATAATAAAGATTCAATTGCGCTTATTTCCGGCTTTTAAAAATATGGATTTGCGAATGGCTTTATTTAGTATAAGGTTATTTTCCCCTATGCCTTTCATTATCCTAATTTCGTTGGCGTTATATCGGTTTCGGGCGAGTATCTTTTTGATTTCCGGCTGGATTAATAAGTAATGCAACGTTTCGGCAAATGCCGGCGTTATACCGTTAAAGCGTTAATAATTTATCGCAATACTTTTAATAGTTCGGATTTCGGAGTTACGAATTAAGTAGCGCCTAATTTATTTAGTTCCGAGGATTTCTTTATTTCCGGAATTAATTAAAAGGCGTTAAGCGAAAGCCCGGAAACGGGAATATAACGGCGCGTATTCCAGTTTGCTTTAAACGATAATTTATTTAGTTAAATAGGATTCCTAATGTTTAGAAAGCTTTTAAAGGGTTTCGTTATAGGCTTTTTGGGTTAATACATTTTTAATTTTGCGCCGAAAATAAATGCGATTAACGTTATATTTTTTGGAGGCCCCTTATAAGGACCCTTTATTTTTTACGTCGCGGATCGCTTTAATTATTCGGTATTTAGCTATAAGACTTATATTGTTAGAATCGTCAAAAAATGAGAAATAAAATAATAGGTTTCGTTTTGCAAGAAAACCCGTTTGAAGGTAAATAAATGCATCGTAAAAAGCGGTAAATATTACGCGTATAGGTCCAGCAAATACGGTTCGTAAAGGGGGTGGTACGTAAAGGAGGGAGTTGTTTTAATTCCAATTTTAATCTTAACCTTAAATTTAAGTCTAAGCTTAAATATATAAGGAAGAGAAAAACGAAAAAAACGATTTCATAGGATCTTTTATTCCGGCGGGCTTTAAGACCTTTATGGAACCAAAACTATTACTTTCGCCGCCGGCAATAATAACGCAACGGATATTATCCTAATTCCTTATTTCCGCTTTTATTACAGCTACAGTTACAGCTGTTATTCGCGCCGTTACGGCTATAACAGCTAAAGGCGACAAGGGAAACGGCGAGGATATCCATATTAACGACGCCGAGAAAAAGAAAGATGACCCCTTGTACGGCGACGACGGAAAAACGGAAGAGTATTTTATACCAGCGGGCCCTCTTACTTTAAACGTTACCCAAACAGCAGATAAGCGCCAGGCCCGATTCCGCGAAGCCATCGCCAGAAGCGCCCTAGCAGCCGGCGACGATATCGACAAGTTAACAAATACCCCCCGCTTACGTAGGACTATTCCTTTCGAAAAAGAATCCGATTCTTATAATTGGGAAAACCGACGAAAAAAAAAGGCGAGGCATGCCCGGAAGGAAACAAATTTTTACGACTGATAGGAGTAACGGAACGATTTTAAATTTTTTATAACAATACCGCTTACGTTTTTAAATAATTACTTATAATATAAGTTAATATTTGTAAAAATAAAGAAAAGGCATTATATACGATACGGCGCTTAAAACGGCGAACGGCGTAAAACCCGACGTCGTATTAATATAAAAGCTATAAATAATTACATTTCATAGCAAAAAGTAGATTAGAACTTATTTTCGATACGACATTTTCTTTTCGGTAAAAGATTAAACGGAATATTTTAGGGTTTTTACGTACGTTCGTAAAAGCTTTTAGCTTAATATTACGTAATTATATTCTTTTATTATTAAAGACGCAGTTATAATACAAATTAACGACGTTACCGTTAAAAACGTTTATTTAAACGGCGGCGTATTTTATGCGTTATTTACGGAATTGGAATAATAAAAGCCAGGCCTTCGAAAAATAATAACGGGCGATTTTAATGCGATATATTAAACGTAATAACCGTAATAACCGTAATAACCGTAATAACCGTAATAACCGTAATAACGCAAATAATATAACGAACCAGAATAAAAAATAACGGATTAATTTAAAAGCTAAAACTTATCAGTTTTTAATAAGAACGAATTCATTTATTACTTAAATAATACCCTCGACTTTATGGTTTTTAATATATTTAAAAGCTTTATAAGCGTAAATAACGAAATATATATTAATTTCGATTATTATATATTAATTAATAAGATATTAATAAATAAACCCATTAAAGTTCTTACATTTAAACTTATTTTTTTATTAAACGCAATATTAAAGTTTTCTTAATTTATTTATATACATTAAATAAAATAATTATTTGCGTTTATATTAATCCAAAAATGCAAAAACTTAACCTGCCGATTACTAAATATATTTAATTAGCTAATAAAGGCATTAAAAAAGTTTAAACATAACTACAAACGAAATACGTCTTAATGAACCGAAAAATGCAACGAAGTTATTAAAAAGATGCAACAATTAACAGCCGCCTCCGAAAATGAAATTCCGAACCAGAATACGGCGAAGGAATATAAGTTCATTATTTAACGAATAAAAAAATAATATTAAAAACGGCAAATAATTAATGCCATTTCGGATAAGTTTAGTTATAACATAATAAAATAATATAAATTTGAAGATTTCTTTTAAGCCTTATTAATAATAAACAATAACCAAATAATAACGGATATAAAAGAAAAAATCCATTATTTCCGGCATAAGGTTTTCGTTTTTTAAGCGGACGGCGAAAATATCGAGAACCCATAACGTCCATTCGAGCTATATAATCTCGACCCTTTCGCGGCAGACCTTTCCGCATCCGCATATATATACGAACCAATTCCTTAGACGTAATCGATAATAATGGCAAAAATAAAGAACGTTTATATTAAAATTTCCAATACGGTACCGGAAAAAACCCGGATTAACAGCCATGTTGCTTTAATACGTATAGCCGGTTATTAAAAACGCCATCCGTACGTTTTACGAAAAATGCTTACGCTACGGATATTACCTAATGCCTTTTCGTATTACCGAGGTCGTTATATTCCTAAAAGTAAGCAAATCCGATTTTACGGCTGGCTATAAAATCCTGGCGTTTCATTTTTTTCCTTTTTTGCTTTAATAAAGGCTTAAAACGGTTAATTATTAGGCGTATATTAATAATAGCCATCCGTAAAGATATTATTAAAATTTAATAATTTAATGCTTTGCTTAAAAAGTCGGCATTAAACTTGGCAATATGCGTTATATACGACGTAAAAACAGCCTTCGCTTAAAATAAAGTCGCGTCGTTTTTAATTCTGAATATTACCGGTATTTTTAATGCGGTATTACGTAATAAATTAATATTTAAATTGTAATAATAAAAATAGAATTATTTATTAATTAAATAGGTCGATTTCTTTATATAATTAATTGCTCCGTATTTATTTAAATAAAAAAACGTTATTATAAACCTTGGTTCATTATTTTGCGGCGTTTCTTAAGGTTTTTTAATATTCTTAATATTATTTATGCTATATACGAAATCCCTTTTCCGGAAAGGCGCCTTATTAATCCGCTTTAGATATACCGACGACGTAGCAATATTACATATAAGCAAAATTATAACTGAAATATCCGTTTTATTAATAACCGATGTTTTAAATACTTTTAATTAAAAACGAAAGAACGCCTTTATTTTCGATCCAGCCAAAAGCGACTTTAAATATTTCCATAAGAACCGGATCCTTTTAAATAATCCGGTTATCGTAATAAACTTCAAGGTATATTTATTTAAAGAAGCAATTAAATGATTAAAAGTTCTTTTTCGATTTTAAGCTAAACTTTAAGAAATACGCATTTAAGTGAATTATTAAGGCCTTACGTACCGTTAATTATATCCGCCACCTTAATAAAATAACAAAAAAGTCATTACCGGATAACACCGTAATAATAACCAAAGCTTACATAATACCAATAACCATTCTTGGCGCGAAAGTTTAATATTCGAAAAAAAAAAAAAAAACGACTAATAACTAAAAGTCGGGAATTCGTATTAATAAGCGTTTTAAGGCATTTCGTAATTTCCGATAAACCATTTAAAATTACTGTTAAAGCATTTCTTTTAATTTGGCGTATCATTAATATCCCGATTTTGTACCGAAAATTAAAAGTTTTCCTTACTACCTGGATAAGTGGTTAAATTATCCGCACCTTAGCTAAATCTGCTTAGCCCAGCAATTGCTGCGATAAGTAACGACTAGCTAATCGAAATACGCAGCTTAGCTTAAGCCGCGTATATGCGACGCAACCCGAACGGGCCCCTTAGTCCGACGCCGCCAGCAATGGCAACGAATCCGGCAATTTCTGCCATCCGCCACCGACTTCCGATTTCCGCCAAGCCGCTGGCACCGATTATCGACGTTTCTTGCCCTTCCTGCAAACTTAACGTTCCCTTTTGCCGTCCCATACACTAAACAGTGTCGGACCTTATGTAGTCTTAGTCATCCTGTAAGACCACTCCCCACATACCCCCTTCGGGGGTGGGCTGTATGTAACTAGGTAGCTAGCTAGATGGGTCCATTCGGACGTAAAAATTCATCATTAACGTTCCCTTTTTCCATACGACGTTCCTCTTTATAACCATCCGCCGAGCCGCCTATTACTCGACGACCCCGCCGTCGACTGGCAGCCCCCCTAGCCAACGGTACCCAAAAACCCCACCCGTTACCAGTTATTTATGTAGCAACAACAATGCGTCGATTCCGCCCCCGACGCCTTAGCCATAGCTCTTTTCTTTTCTTTCTGTTAGCCCCAATTTGCTCGCGCTTTGTCCTGGGCCTTTAAGGCCTTAAACACTCCAGCCGTTTCATATATTATACAGTATCGGACCTATGTAATTAGCTAGCCTAGGTAAATAGGTTCATCCGGACGTAAAAATACATCATTATCATCATAAAAATCTTCCTTACGAAAACAATATACGGTTCGATTTCGTAGTTTAAATCCGGTTTATTCGGTTATTTAATGCACCAATTAATTAAAAAAACGACAGCTTATGCGATTGCAATTAGCGTTAAATTTAATAATAATTCTTTTCCGTTTTGTATTGCTAAATAAGAAATAATTAAATAAATTATTATTCGTTTTAATCGATAAAAAAAAAGACATCCGTAAAAGGTAACTCAAATTCGTTTCTTTTTAAAATCTGGTTATTTATTTTAATAATTCCAGAATCGACCGAATTGGTTAGAGCTTTATTGCTTATTAAGGTAACAAACGTTTATATATAACTAATGGATTATTTTTAAATGCAGAAATCTTCGATAATAAAATAATCGCTATTAATAAAGCAATATAATAAATAAAAAACGTTTAATATAACTTAAAACCCCTTTCGATAAATTTATATTTTTATATCGATAATACGGCAATTATTCGATATATTCTTAAATATTTATCGAATAATTTTCAATAAAATTTCCTGTATTTTTATTAGGTTGTTTTTCGTATTCGTTTATTAGCCTTTTTTATTTAATGGATTCCGGAATATACCGTTGCCGATATGGAAAAAATAAGAAACCAGGTTACGTCGCTTTTTATAATTTATTTTAAGGTATCTTCCGGCTTTTCGGAATCCGGGCGGGGCACGAAGCGGACGAACTTTTCGGTTACAACGGCTACCGAAATTTCGCAGCCTTTATCGAAAAGGTTTGCCCATATGGGCCAACGGCGGAGGAATAAAATAATAACATTTCTGGACCCCATTTTAAAGAATAAGTAACGGACAGTAATAAGGCTCTAAAAAAAGATAATTACTTATTAAAAGAATAAAAACCCCTTTCTTATATTAAAACTCCAATACGTTTGCGTTTTGTTTTGGGTCCTTATAATCCTCGATATTTCAGCCGTCTTATACATTATACAGTATCGGATCTTATATAGTTTTAATTATCTTATAAACCTTTTATACTTCTTTCGGAAGTGGCTGTATATAACTAGGTAGCTAACTAAATAGGTTCAGATAATGATGATAATAATAATGAATTTTTACGTCCGAATGAATTAAGTTCCTATGTTCCGATCGTTTCGTAAAAAGGCGATACAGTATTATTCGAACAAAAGAAAGCTTTTTAAAGGATTTGTTTGCTTCGAGTTTTTATCGTTAATATAACGAAAATATATTACGTAATTATTATACGGAAAAAGCGAATAAACGCTTTTTCCGATTAATGCGTCGGAAATAAAAAAGAGTTATAATATCGATAATGTAATTATCGTTATCGAAAACCGGTTGCGTTGCGCCGAATTTGGCCTAAGCGTTCACGGCCTCGTTATTTTCGATTTCGACGTATCCCGGAATTCATTAAACCGAAAAGGCTAATAATCGGATTCGGAAAACAGCTTAATGGAAATCTAGGAAGTTTTGTTAAAAGTTATTCGATAAATGTCCAAAAATATATCGAATAATTGCCGTATTATCTGTCACGGGCTAGGAAGGATTCCAGGAAAGAAGCTGGCATTTCCTATCTAAGAAGTGAAATACTAAACATGAGGAAAAAAGAAAGGAAAGAAAGAAAGAATCAAAAGCGCGGCAGCGCATTTGTGTGAAATAAAAATGGGGCAGGTTCATAATGGGCATTTAAACAATAGGAAGGAAGTCCCTCCATTGGAATGCCACCTGCCAGCACCTGCCAGCGGAATGCCACCTGCCAGTGCCGTCACATTATCGATGTAAAAATATAGATTTATCAGAAAGGAATCCAGGTTATACCAAACGTTTTTTGCTTATTAAGTCGCTTTATACGCGATTATTACTTCGTCGTCGAAAACTTTTGCGTTTAAAAGTAATTTATTAGTTACGTATAAACGTTTGTTATTTTAATAAACGATAAAGCCCTAATTAATCCGGTTAATTTTAAAGCTATCAGAATAAATGATTAAGTTTTAAAAAAAAACGGATTCGAATTATCTTTTATGAACGTTTTTTTTCTTTTTTTTTGTCGGCTAAAACGAATAATGGCTTATTTGGCCACTTTTTGTTTAGTAGCAAGGATTAAAGACAATTTGTTATTAAGTCCGATGTTAATTGTAATTACGTAAATTACCGTTTTTTTAGTTAATTAATGCGTTATATTACCGAATAAATCGGATTTAAGCTATAAAGCTAAATAACGTATCGTTTTCGTATTTATTGGTATATTAAAGTCGTAAAGGAAATCCTTAATTTTCGATATAAAATTGGGATATTAATAATGCGCCAAATTAAAAGGATTGCTTTAGCGGCGACTTTAAATGGTTTATTAGAAATTGCGAAATATCTTAAAACGCTTATCGACGTTAATCCTTATTCCTTAACTGCGGGGCGTTTTTTTCCTAAATATTAGGTTTTCGTTTCGAAAGTAGCTATTAATATTACGTAAGCCTTAATTGTTATTACGGTTTTATTTAGTAGCAATTTCTATATTACTTTATTAAGATAACGAATGTAATTAACGGCGTATAAAACCTTAACGGCTTATTTAAATACGTACGTTTTAAAGCTTAACTTGGAATTAAAGGAATTCTTTAATTACTTAATTGCTTTTCTAAATAAATGTATTTTAAAGTTTCCCGCGATAACCGGATTATTTAAAAGGATTCGGCCTTTATGGAAATATTTAAAATCGCTTTTGGTTGGGTCGAAAATAAGGGCGTTTTTTCGTCCTTAATTAAGGGTATTTAAAATATCGGTTATAAGCAAAGCAGAAATCTTGGTTATGATTTTGTTTATACGTAATATTGCTACGTCATCGGCGTACCTAAAGCGGATTAATAGGGCGCCTTTCCGGAAAAAAGGTTCCGTATATAGCATAAATAATATTAGGAATACTAAGGAATCTTAGGAAATACCGCAAAATAAGGGGCTAGGATTTGTAATAACGTTTTTTATTCGGATAAACGCAAAGCGGTTAGTTATAAACGAATCGACCTATTTAATTAATAAGTAATCTCATTTTTATTAATGCAATTAAAGTAGTAATTTATTACATAATACCGCATTAAAGGCGTTTATAATATTTAATATTAAAAGCGATGCAACTTTGTTTTAAAAAAAGGTTATTTTTATATTATGTATAACGCAAAAAGCCAAGTTTAATGCCGATCTTTTAAATAACGTACCAAATTGTTGGATATTAATAACGCCTTTACGTATAGCTATTATCGACATGCGCTTAATAATTAGCCGCTTTAGGCCTTTTCCCAAATGGGAAAAAAAGAAAATAAAACGTTAGGATTTTATTGCCGTAAAATCGAACTTGCTTATTTTTAGGAATATAACGACTTCGGTAATATAAAAAAGCATCGAATAATATCCGTAACGTAGGCATTTTTCGTAAAGCATACGGACGGCGTTTTTAATAGCCGGCTACGCATATTAAAATAATAAAGCCGTTAATCCATTTTTTTTCCGAAGCCGTATTAAAGGTTTTAATATAAACGTCCTTTATTTTTGCTATCGTTATTATCCAGTTTTATAAAATTGGTTCGTAAATACGAATAATTGCCGAAAGGTCGGCCGCAAAAGAGTTCATATCGTAAGGCTTAAATAGGCGTTACGGGTCGTCGATATTTTCGCCGTTTACTTATAAACCGAAAATTTTATACCGGAAATAATTAATTTTTCCATTTATATATATGATATTATGCGGTCGACGGCCTAAAGGGCCATGCCGGTATACGTTTAGTTTTAGCATAATAGGAAACCTCAGACCGAAGTCGAGGAGAAAAACCTATTAATTCGCATCGAAGTCGCTTTTTTGGTTATATACAAAAGATATTCAGAACGGCTTTTGCCCGCTTTTTGCTACAAAAAGGCCCAAAGCTATTTATTAAATTAAAAGAAAGGTTATAACGCGAAGCCGGTCCGGTTTTGCGTCGCAAACGTACGGCGTACGTACCATTAAGTATAATACCGGTATGTTAAATAAGCAAAGGTAGGTTATAAGGGAAAAAAAGGCGATACGGAATGGCCCGTACGCCCGGTATATCGCTCCGGATATAAGTGAATTACCTGTCCCGGCCGGCGTTGACGCGACGACGACCTAATCGGCAGAATAAATTATATACCGCCTTTAGAATATAAATACCTTATTTTCCTTTCGTTCGGAAATTTTTCCTTTTTTTCTTTTTTAATAATAATAATTAATCCGATACGTAATTTTTTCCCGCTATCGATCCGATTTTTAAGAACAAAAGTTCGGACCGATTTTCCATTATTTTTTAATCCATTATAATTGTGTTTTTTATTTTTTGCGTTATACGCAAATTCGGATCGCTTTTGGGCGTTCGAAAATCCGGGCGCCCAGGATCGGTCCGAATTTGCGTAGTTTTTTATTGCTTCCGATATTGACCCGACGTTTATTAATTTCGATAATATATTGTTTAGCCGTTTAATTTTACCTGTTCGCCTGTTTTATAACCGATTTCGTTTCGTTTTTTTTGCTTTATCGTTTTATTACCGTTTTTGCGACTTAGCCGTTTCGATTTCGCAACGATATCGGGCCCTTTTAAAAAATCCGTTCTTAATATTTCGATTTATTCCGACCTTTTATCGAAAAAAGTAAAATACGTACCTTATATATACCGCGTAACGAAAGACCCCTTTTTATTTTACTGCGACCGTTATAAGTTGTTTTATTCTCGTATCGTTATGTTTCGATATTTAACCGATATAACTGATAAATCTCGTCGATGCATTGCATATAAGCATTATAAAAAAACCATTTCCGATTATTTCGAAATAAGCTTTTCGTTTTTTTTCGAAATCGTTTTAACTTCGCTTAATTCGCCGATAATTTTAAGCCCGAATTTTAAAAGTTCTAATCGTTTATTGCGAAATATTAAGCGGATCTTACCGAAAACGCATAAAAAATAAGCTAAGGTCTTTTTTAAGTCGATTCGTATTAATTCCGTTCTAAAACGTCGAACGAATATACGACGTTTTATATAAAGTTCGATCCGCCGTACGTAAACGCGCCAAAAAGCTGCTCGTTTATGCGTCGCTTTCGGGCGATCCTTTCGGTAACGTCGCAATAATTACGCTTACTCTTATCCGCATTTCGGCCCGTATTTATATCCCAATTCCTTCCATTTGGGTCTATGGCGAAATAAAATTGATTTCGCGTCTTAAATTTTTAAATATTAATATTTTTTAATTATTGGAATTTATTAAAATATATCGCTGCGATTTTAATTCGACCTTTTTGTTTAGTTTTAATTCCATTCGTAATCGTTTAGCAATCGCCGTTCTTTTTTTTCCGGCGGTAACGAAAGCTTTTTTCGTATCCAATAAATACGTTTCCGATACGTTTTCGGCCGGCTTTTAAACCGGTCGCCTTTTATTACGTTAACGATTAAGTTATGATATTAATACGACGTATATTTTGTCGTAATTTCGGTTAGCCTTCGTACCGTTTTCGGATCGGCATTAAGCCGTTCGTTTTTTAATTTATGCATCGTAATTAATTTTCCTGCTTTCGATAAAACGTCGCCCCATTTTTTTTTCGGAATCGGCTATAACAAATAAAATTATTTTTACGGTAATTTATTCGTATTCGATACGTCGTTAATCCGTATACGTTAGGCCCTATTTAATAAAGAATTAACGTTTTACTTTAATAATAGCCTTAATATTAACTTGTATTATTCGAATCGGCCAAAACGTATTAGCCATTTCGTTACGTAACCGGTTAAACTTATAATTAATAATGCTTCGTCGTATCGGAAATTCTTTAATTTTGCCAGCAATACCGGTCAAAAATGGGCTACGTTTAAGCAATAATTCAGATAATGCAGTAACGTTTCTTTTCATTACTTATAAGCGCATATCGAAATAATATCGGAAATACGTCGTTCCGCCAAAAAGCTACGTAAGCCAATCTTTTCGATTTTAGCCTGTACCAATATCGAACTTTAAAACTTCGCCAGCGTCTAGTATAATCGGAAGATGTTTTCGTCGGGTTTAGTTTAGGCCGGTATACGTCGGACTCCCGTCTTATATCGGATCGAATTATTCGTTTTAACCTTTTACCGGAACTACTAAGCAACTAGCAACGCCGGATATAACTTTATTTTGTAACGTTTACGTTTTTCTTTTATCGTTCCAGGTAACAGCCGATATATCGTTTCCCCGTTCTCGAATAAACGCCGCATCTACGTATAAACTTTCGAATTATTTCGCTCATACTTAAAAGAAACCCTCGCTTTTTTATCCTTAGTCCTGCGGGTATTATTAAACTGCCTAGCCAACTTCCGTACTTTATCGATGCGTTGTCGCAGGTACTTCGCAATTCCTGTGCGTTCTATCCTCTCCCTAAAAACCGCCTGCCTATGGAACAGCCAAAGGTCCATAGGAGGTAAATACGACTAATTTTTCCATTTATATTTATTATTATTTGGTCGCCGTTTATTATTAAAAAAACGCGAAAATTATTTTTAAATTTATGCCAATTTATTATGTTATAAATTGATTTATTTAAAATAACGTTAATTATTTGCCGCTTTTAATATTACTTTTTTATCCGTCGGATAATGGATTTATGCTTTTTCGTTACGTCCGGATCCGGACTTTCGTATTTCGTTATCGATTATTCCATTCGTTTTATAATTTCGTCGTATTCTTTTGTTTATTACGATGCGTTTCGCTCGCAATTATGTTTAAATTTTCCCGACGCCTTTATTACGCGGTTAAATGTTTTTAAAAACGCGAATGCCAGGTTTTCACATTTTTGGAATAACGCGAACGCCGTTAGTTTTTTTATTTAATAGGTATGGATAAATTGGAAGAACTTTAGGGCTGCGTCGAATGGAAAGGTAAATTTGGGCTTAGGAATTTTATTAAGCTTGCCGACCGATATTTTGCCGATTAATATATAATAATCGGAATTAATATATATGTCGTTATTAATTTCTATAAAGCTTTTAGGGATATTAAAGGCCATAAGGTCGATAATATTGCCTAAATAATATATATGCTCATTTTTATTAAAAACCTATAAATTCTGACTTTCGAATTAATTTATAATTTTTTATTTTAATTTCTTATGCCGTTTGCGTTGTCGCAGCTATTACGTTTAATATATCGCATTAAAGTCGCCTATTATTATTTTTTACGGATTTGGCTTTTACTATTTTAATTCCGTAAATAAAGCATAAAATACGCCGCTATTTAAATAAACGTTTTTAATAATAACGTCGTTAATTTATATTACGACTACGTTTTTAATAATAAAGAGGCGCAGTTATGCAGTATTAAGTTAAAAGCTTTTCCGGATATACGTAAAAACCTTAAGGTATTTTATTTAGTTTTTTATCGGCGAAAATATGTTATATCGGGAATAAGTTTTGGTTTATCGTTTATTATACGATATTACGATTTACGGTTCCTATATTAATACGACGTTTATCTTTACGTCGATAATAATGATGATAATAATGAATCTTTACGTCCGGATAAATCTATTTAATTAATTACCTAATTACATATAGCCACCCCCGAAGGGGATATGAAAGGTTTATAAATAATTAAGTTTATATAAAGCCCGATACTATATAATATCTAAAACGACTGGAATATCGAAAATTACGGGGACCTAAAACAAAGCGCGAACGTATTAAGGTTTAATATAAAAAAAGGTTTTATTTTCCGCTGGGATAATTTATTTCCCCTAAGCCTTATTATTCCTGCTATTTCTTTAAATCAGGTTTAATGCGTTATAATTTATTCCTCCGTCGGCCCATATAGGCGGACCTTCTTGATAAAAACGGCGAAGTTTCGATGGCCGTTATAACCGAAAAGTTCGTCCGCTTCGTGCCCTGCCCGAATTCCGAAAAACCGAAAAGCACCTTAAAACAGGTTGCAAAAAACGACATAACCTGGTTCCTTTTTTTTTCCGCAACGGCAGTAATACCTTTTAATAACGTCGAAATGCCTAAAGCGCTTATAATAACTAACGAAATCCCTATAACCAAAACGTTCCGCAAAAAGGCGATATAATATTATGCAAACAAAAAAAAGCTCCTTAAAGGACTTACTTATTTCAAATCCTTATTTTTAATATAAAAAAAATATATTACGAAATTACTAAACGGAAAATGCAAATAAACGTTTCTTTCGGCTAATGCGTTTAAAGTAAATACAAATTATAATATCGATAATATAATCGTTATCGATAACCGGTCGTCCTGCGCCGAATTTGGCTTAAGCGTTTGCGGCCTTATTACCTTCGATTTCGACGTATCCTAAAGCCCATTAAACGGAAAAAACTTAAAGACGTATTCGGAAAACAACCTAATAAAAAATTAAAAAGTCTTACTAAGAATTATCCGAAAAATATCCGAAAATACATCGAATAATTGCTATATTATTAATACAAAAATATAAATTTATTTAAAAAAGTTCCAGGTCATATTAAACGTTTTTTGCCCATTAAGCCGCTTTGTATATAGCTATTACTTTATTCTCGAAAACCTTTGCGTTTAAAAATAATTCATTAGCTACGTATAAACGTTTGCCGCTTTAATAAGCAACAAAGCCCTAACCAATTCGGTTAATTCTAAAGTTATTAAAATAAATAACCAAATCTCGAAAAAACCGGATTTAAGCTACTTTTTATAAACGTTCTTTCCTTTCTTTTTATCGGCTAAAACGAATAACGGCTTATTTGGCCATTTCCTATTTAAAAATAAAAGGCGGAAACAGTTTATTATTAAATCCGCCGTTAATTGTAATCGCATAAACTAACGTTTTTTTAATTAATTAACGCGTTAAATTACCGAATAAACCGGATTTAAATTACGAAACCGAATAACGTATCGTTTTCGTATTTGCTCGTATACCATTTTTATAAAGGAAATGCCTGCTTTATGATATAAAATAAGAACGTTAATAATACGCTAAATTAAGAGAATTGCTTTAACGGCAACTTTAAATAGCTTATTAAAAATTATAAGGTATCCTAAAACGCCTATAAATACGAAACCTTATTTTTTAATTATTAATCGTTTCTTGCTTAAATATTAAGCTTCCGTATCGAAAATAGCCATTAATATTACGTAAGCTTTAGCTATTATTGAAGTTTTATCCGATAACGATTTTTTCATTATTTTATTAAAATAACGGATATAACTAGCGACGCATAAGGCTTTAACGGCCCATTTAAATGCGTATTTCTTAAAGTTCAGCTTGGAATCGAAAAAAAACCCGAACCATTTAATTGCTTCCTTAAATGGATATACCGCGAAATTTCCAATAATAACCGAATCGTTTAAAGGAATCCGGCCCTTTTAGAAATATTTAAGGTCGCTTTTAGCTAGGTCGAAAATAAAAACATTTTTCCGTTCCTAATTAAAGGTATTTAAAATATCGGCTATTAAGAAAGCGGATATTTCGGTTATATTTTTATTCGTACGTAATATTATAACATTATCGGCATATTTAAAACGAATTAACGAAACGCTTTTCCGCAAAAAAAATTCCGTATATAGCATAAATAATATTAAAAATATTAAAAAACCTTATAAAACGCCGTAAAATAATAAGCTAAAATTTATAATAACGTTTTCCATTTAAATAAAAGCGAAGCGATTAATTATAAAAAATTCGATTTATTTAATTAATAAATGGTTTCATTCCTATTGTTATAATTTAAGTACCAATTTATTACGTAATACCGCATTAAAGACATCGGTAACGTTTAAAATTAAAAGCGACGTAATCTTATTTTAAGCAAAAGCTGCTTTTACGTCGTATATAACGCATGTTATTAAGTTTAATGCCGACCTTTTAAATAAAATACCAGATTATTAAATATTAATAATACCTTTACGAATGATTATTATTGATATGCATTTAATTATTAGCCGTTTTAGGCCTTTATCGAAACAGAAAAAAAAATAAGGCGTTAAGATTTTATTACTATAAAGTCGAATTTGCTTATCTTTGGAAATATAACGATTTTAATAATACGGAACGGCATCGGGTAATATCCGTATCATAAGCACCTTTCGTAAAACATACGGACCGCATTTTTAATGGCCGGCCACGCATATTGGAACAACATAGCTATTAATCCGTTTTTTCCCGATGCCGTATTAGGAATTTTTATATAAACGTTCTTTGCCTTTGCCATTATTACTAATTACGTTTAAAGAATGGGCTTATATATATATATAAATGCGAAAGGATTTAATATAAAGGGATCGAAATTATGGGACTTAAATGAACGTTACGGGTTTTCGATATTTTCGCCATCGGCTTAAAAAACGAGGACCTTATATCGAAAATAATAAATCTTTTTTTCCGTATTTGTTATTATTCGGTTGCCGTTTATTATTAACGAAACTCGGAAATTATCCTTAAGCTTATGCCATTTTATTATATTATAAATGGATTTATCCGAAATAACGCTAGTTATTTGCCGCTTTTAATATTATTTTTTTATTCGTCGGATAATGAATTTATGCTCCTTCGCCGTAACCGAATCCGGCATTCCGTTTTTCGATATGGCTGCCGATTATCGTATTTTCTTAATAACTTCCTTATATTCCTTATTTTACCAAAACGCGTTTTATCCGCGGTTATTGCATAAAAACTCTCAATACGGCGCCGGGAAAAGACGGGCTAACAGCCATGCTGTTCCAATACGCATGGCCGACCATTAAAGATGCGGTCCGTACGCTTTACGAAGGGTGCTTACGATACGGATACCACTTAACTCCGTTCCGTATTACTAAAATCGTCATGCTTTTAAAGGTAAGTAAATCCGACTTTACGGCAATAAAATCCTAACGCTTTATTTTTCTTTTTTTCTGCTTTAATAAAGGCCTAAAGCGGCTAATTGCTAAATATATATCGATAATAACCATTCGTAAAAGTATTATTAATATTTAACAATTTAACGCCTTATTTAAAAGATCGATATTAAACCTGGCAATATACGTTATATATAACGTAAAAATAACCTTCGCCCAAAACAAAATCGCGTCGCTTTTAATTTTAAACGTTACCGATGCTTTTAATACGGTATTACGTAATAAATTAATATTTAAATTGCAATAATAAAAATGGAACCATTTATTAATTAAATAAGTCGATTCTTTTATAATAATAATGATAATATATTTTTACGTCCGAATGGACCTATTTATTTAGGCTAATTAATTATATAGGTCCGATACTGTATAATATATGGAACGGCTGGAGTATTTAAGGCCTTAAGGGCTTAAGATAAAGCGCAAGCAAGTTGGGGCTGACAAAAAAAGAAAGGGGGGGGGGGGGGGGGGGGGGGGGGGGGGGCGTCGGGGGCGGAATCGACGCATTATTGGTGCCACATGGATGACTAATAACGAAAGGGGTTTTGGATACCGTTGGCTGGGGGGGCTGCCAGTCGGCGGCGGATCGTCGAATAATGGGCGGTCCGGCGAATGGTTGTAAGGGGGACGTCGTATGGGAAAAGGGGGCGTTAGGTTTGCGGAGGGAACAGGAAACGTCGGTAGTCGATGCCAGCGGCTTCGGCGGAAAATCGGAAGTCGGTAACGGAGGGCAGAATTCTGCCGGGTTTGTTGCCATTGGCTGGCGGCGTCGGGAATACGTAAAGCAAGGCCCGTTCGGTTTGCGTCGTATATACGCGGCTTAACAGCTGCGTATTTCGACAAGCCAGGTCGTTATTTACCGCAGCAACTGCTGGACTAGGCAGACTTAATTAAGGTGCGGACAGTTTAACTACTTATCCAAATGGTTCGATTTTTTTATAACCAATCGTTTCGCCTTTATTCGAATAAAAGACGTTATTATAAATCCTGGCCCATTATTTTACGGCGTTTTATAAGACCTTTTAATATTCTTAATATTATTTATATTATATACGGAACCCCTCTTACGAAAAGGCGTTCCGTTAATTCGCTTTAAATATACCGACGACGTTATAATATTACGTATAAACAAAACTATAACCGAAATATCCGCCTTATTAATAACCGATATTTTAAATATCCTTAATTAAGAACGAAAAAATGCTTTTATTTTCGACCCAATCAAAAACGATTTAAAACATTTCCAAAAGGATCGGACCCTTTTAAACGACCCGGTTATCGCTAGAAATTTTGCAATATACCTATTTAAAGAAGCAATTAAATGATTCGGAATTCTTTTCGATTCCAAACTAAGCTTTAAGAAATACGCATCCAAATAAACCGCTAAGACCTTATGCGTCGTTAATTACATCCGCCATCTTAATAAAGTAACGAAAAAATCGCTACCGGATAAAATTGTAATAATAACTAAGACCTACGTAATACCAATAATTACTTTCGATATAAAAGCCTAATATTTAAATAAAAAACGACCAATAATTAAAAAATAAGGTTTCGTATTTATAAGCGTTTTAAAATACCTTGTAATTTCCGATAAATCACTTAAAGTCGTTATTAAAATAACCCTTTCAATTTGGCGCATTATTAACGTTCCCATTTTATATCGTAAATTAAGCATTCCCTTTACGGAAATAATATACGAACAAATACGAAAACGACACGTTATCCGGTTCCGCAGCTTAAATCCGACTTATTCGATAATTTAACGCGCCAATTAATTAAAAAAACGTTAACTTATATAATTATAATTAACGGCGAACTTAATAACAAATTATCCCCGCCCTTTATTCTTAAATAAGAAATGGCCAAATGAACCGCTATTCGTTTTAGCCGACAAAAAAAAAAACGTCCATAAAAGGTAATTCGAATCCGTCCTTTTTCGAAACCTGGTTATTTACTTTAATAACTTTAAAATCGACCGAATTAATTAAGACTTTGTCGTTTATTAAAGCAATAAACGTTTATACGTAACTAATGGATTATTTCCAAACGTAAAGATTTTCGACGATAAAATAATAACCGCATACAAAGCGGCCTAATAAGCAAAAAACGTTTAATACAATTTAAAACCCTTTTTAATAGGTTTATACTTTTATATTAATAATACAACAATTATTCGATATATTTTCGGATATTTTTCGAATAATTCTTAATAAAACTTCTTAATTTTTTACCAGGCTATTTTTCGAATACGTCTTTAAGCCTTTTCCGTTTAATGGGCTTTAAAATACGTCGAAATCGAAAGCAATAAGGCCGTAAACGTCCAAGCTAAATTCGGCACAAAACGACCGGCCATCGATAACGACTACATTACCGGCACCATAACCCTTATTTACCTTGAACGCATTAGCCGAAAAAAACGTTTATTCGCATTTTTCGCTTAATAGTTTCGCAATACATTCCCTTTATACCAAAAATGGAAATTCGAAATAAGCAAGTCCCTTAAAAAGCTTTTTTTTTATTCGTATAATATTATACCGTTTTTTTACGAAACGCTTTGGCCATAAAAACTTTATTAACTACCATAAGCGCTTTAAATATTCCGATATTATCGAAAGGTATTATTGCCGTTATGGAAAAAAAAAAAGAACCAGGCTATGTTATTTCTTGCAACCTATTCCAAGGTGCCTTCCGGTTTTTCGGAATTCGGACAAAGCACGAAGCGGACGAACTTTTCGGCCATAACGGCTACCGAAACTTCGCCGCCTTTATCGAAAAGGCCCGCCCATATGGGCCGGCGGAAAAATAAACCATAACGCATTGGACCTAATCCAAAGAAATAGCAGGAATAGTAAGGTTCAGGGGAAATAAGCCACCCTAATAAAGGATAAAACCCTTTCTTATGTTAGACCCCAATACGCTCGCGCTCTATCCTGGGTCTCCGTAACCCTCGATACTCCAGCCGTCCCATACACTATACAGTGTCGGGCCTTATATAGACTTAGTCATCCCAAGACCACACCCCATACACCCCCTTTAGGGGTGGGTTGTATGTAACTAGGTAGCTAGCTAGATAGGCCCATCCGGACGTAAAAATTCATCATCATCATCATTATTATCATCAGCATCCGCGGTTATGCCTAAGCTTTCCTAATGCCTTTATTATACGATTAAGCGTTTTTAATAGCCTAAAAATTAAATTTTTGCATTTATAAATAAACGCAAGTATCGCCGATTTTTTAGTCCAATACGTATAAATAAATTAGAAAAACTTTAAAGCCGCATTTAACGAAAAAATAAATTTGGATTTAAAAACCTTAAAAAACTTATTAATTAATATTTTACCAATTAACGTATAATACTCGAAATTCGTATATATGTCGTTATTAATTTTTATTATGTTCCTTAATATGTTAAAAGCCATAAAGTTAATTATATTATCCAAATAATGCATAGGTTCGTTTTTATTAAGAACCTAAAGGTCTTAGCTTTTAAACCAATCCGTTATTTTTTAACCTAATCCGTTATATCGTCGTCGTTATCGTGGCTGCTACGTTTAATGGACGGCATTAAAGTTTCTTATTATTACTTTTCGAAAGCCAGGCGCTTATTATTCCAATTTAACGAACAAAACGTAAGGTATTCCGTTATTAAGGTAAATGTTTCCAATAATAACATCGGTAATTTATACGATAACCGCGTCCTTAATAACAAAGGGCCGCAATTATATAATATTAAGGATTAGGTTTTTTCGGGCGTATATAAGGACTTTAAAATACTTTATTTAATTTTTTACCAATAAAAAAGTATCATATCGGAAATAGGTTTTAATCTATCGTTTACCGTAAGATATTACGATTTACGGGTTTTATATTAATACGACGTTCGCTTTTGCGTTATTCGCCGTTTTAAATATTATATTATATATGGTGCCCTTTTTTTTATTCTTACGGATATTAATTTGTATTATAAGCAATTATTTAAAAGATCGGGCGGTGCTGTTATAAAAAAGCCGGGATCGTTCCGTTATTTCTAACGGTCGTAAAAGTTTGTTTTTTTCCGAACGTATCGCGCTGTTTTTTCTTCGTCGGTCTTCCAATTATAAGGATCGGATTTTTTTTCGGAGGGGATTATCTTACGCGAACGGAAAATATTCGCTAGCTTATCGATGTCGTCGTCAGCCCCTATTACTAAGGCGTTTCTGGCAATGGCTTCGCAGAATCGGATTAGGCGTTCGTTTGCTGTTTAAGTAACGTTTAAAATATAATGATAATGATGAATTTTTACGTCCGGATGAACCTATCTAGCTAGTTACCTAGTTACATACAGCCCACCCCCGAAGGGAATATATGGGGAGTGGTTTTACAGGATGACTAAGTCTATATAGGTGCCGATACTGTATAGTATATGGGACGGCTGGAGTATCAAGGGACGAGCCCGGGCGAACGGGCAGGCCCAAAACAAAGCGCGAGCGTATTGGGGTTTAATATAAGAAAGGTTTTTATTCTTCCGACGCGTAGTTATTTTCCTCCGAAGCCTCATTACTGTCCGTTACTTATTTTCTGGAATAGGGTCCAGAAATATTGTTTTACTTTTTCGCTATCGACCCATAAAGGCGGACCTTTTCGATGAAAGTTGCGAAGTTTCGGTGGCCGTTATGGCCAAAAAATTCGCCCGCTTCGTGTTCCATCCGGATCCCGAAAGATCGGAAGGCATTTTGAAACAGATTGCAAGAAGCGATATAATTCGGTTCCTTATTTTCTTTATAGCGACAACGGCATTTATCGATAGCGTCGGAATATCCAAAGCGTTTATAATAATTAATAAAGTTCCCATGGCCGGATCGTTTCGTAAAAAGGCGATGCAATATTATACGAATAAGGGATAATTCCTTAGGGGATTTATTTGCTTCGAGTTCTTATTGTTAATATAAAGGGGGTATATTGCAAGACCATTAAGTAAAAAAGACGAATAAACGTTTTTTCCGATTGATACGTCGAAGGTAAAAAAGGGTTATGGTGCCAGTAATGTAGTTGTCGTCGTCGAAAACCGGTCGTTCGGTACTTAGCTTGGCTTAAACGTTTACGGCTTCGTTGCTTTCGATTTCGACGTATCCGGGAGCCCATTAAACGAAAAAGGCTTAGGGGCGTATCCGGAAAATAGCTTAATGGAAGAACAAGAAGTCTTATTAAGAGTTATCCGAAAGGTATCCGAAAATATATTAAATAATTGCCGTATTGTCGATATAAAAATATAAATCTATTAAGAAGGATTCCAGGTTATATTAAACGTTTTTTGCCCATTATACCGCTTTACGTGCGGTTATTACTTTACCGTCGAAAACCTTTGCGTTTAAAAATAATCCATTAGCTACGTATAAACATTTATCGCCTTAATAAGTAATAAAGCCCCAGCCAATTCGGTCGACCTTAAAGCCATTAAAGTAAATAATTAGGTTTCGAAAAAAAACGGATTCGAGCCACCTTTTATAGGCGTTTTTTCTTTTCTTTTTGTCGGCTAAAACGAATAACGGCTTATTTGGCCATTTACTATTTAAAAATAAAAGGCGGGAGCAGTTTGTCGTTAGGTCCGACGTTAATTGCAATCGCATAAGCTAACGTTTTTTTAATTGGTTGGTTCGTTAAATAATTAAATAAACCGAATTTAGGCTACGGAACCGAATAACGTATCGTTTTCGTATTTGTTTATATATCATTTCCGTAAGGGAAATGCCTAATTCGCGATACAAAATAGGAATATTAATAATGCGCCAAATTAAAAAGGTTGCTTTAGCGGCGACTTTAAATGGCTTATTAAAAATTGCAAGGTATTTCAAAATGCTTATAAACGTAAGTTCTTATTTTTTAATTACTGGTCGCTTCTTTTTTAGATATTAAGCCTTTGCGTTATATGTAATTACTAGTATTACGTAAGCCTTTATTGCTATTACGGTTTTATCCGGTAATAATCCTTTCGCTATTTTGTTAAGATAACGAATATAATTAACGATACGTAAGGCCTTAGTAATTCATTTAAATACGTATTTCTTAAAGCTAAGCTTAGAATTAAAGAAAATTTTTAGCCATTTAATTGCTTCGGTAAATAAATATATCTTAAAGTTTTCCACGATAACCGATACGTTTAAAGGGGTCCGGTTTTTATAGAAATACTTAAGGTCGCTTTTAGCTGAATCAAAAATAAAGGCGTTTTTCCGTCCTTAATTAAAAGTATTTAAAATATCGGTTATTAATAAAATAAAGGTTTCGGTTATGGTTTTGCTTATACGTAATATTATTACGTCGTCGGCATATCCAAAACGAATTAATAGGGCGCCTTTTCGGAAAAAGGGTTTCGTATATAGCATAAATAATATTAAGGATATTAAGAAACCTTAAAAAACGCCGCAAAATAAAGGGCCGGAATCCGTAATAACGTTTTTTATACGAATAAATATAAAGCGATTAATTATAAACGAATCGACCCATTTAATTAATAAGTAATTCCATCCTTATTGCCGCAATCGAAATACCAATTTATTACGTAATACCGCATTAAAGGCGCTAATAATGTTTAAAATTAAAAGCGATACGATTTTGTTTTGGGCGCAGGCTGTTTTTATATTATATATAACATATAATGCCAAATTTAACGCCGATTTTTTAAATAACGCGCCAAATTATTAAATATTAATAACGCCTTTACGAATAATTATTATTAATATACGTTTAATAATAAATCGCTTTAGGCCTTTTCCGAAACAAAAAAAGAAAAAAATAAGGCGTTAAGATTTTACCGCCGTAAAGTCGGACTTGCTTATTTTAAAAAACATAACGACTTTAGCAATACGGAAAAGCATTAAGTAATATCCGTATTGCAAGCATTTTTCGTATAAAATACGAACGGCGTTTTTAATAACCGGCTATGCATATTAAAATAATAAGGCCGTTAATTCGTTTTTTTTCGGGGCCGTATTAAAGGTTTTAATATAAACGTCCTTCGTTTTTGCTATCGTTATTATTTAATTTTAAAAGATCGGTTCGTATATATAAGCAATGGCTAAAAAATTGGCTGTAAAAAAATTTAAATTATAAGGCTCAAATAAGCGTTACGGGTTTTTAATGTTTTCGCCGTCTGCTTATGAAACGAAAACTTTGTATTTAAAATAATTAATTTTCCTTTCCGTATCGGTTATTATTCGATTGCCGTTTATTATTAAGGGAATTCGGAAATTATTTTTAAACTTGTATCAATTTATTATATTATAAATTAATTTATTTAAAATGGCATTAATTATTCGCCATTTTTAATATTATTTTTTTATTCGTCGAATAATGGATTTATATTCCTTCGCCGTATCCGGGTTCGGGGCTTTATTTTTCGCTGCCGATTATCGCATCCGTTTAATAACTTCGTCGCATTTTTTCGTTTATTACGACGCGTTTCGTTTACGATTATATTTGGGCTTTCTTAACGCTTTTATTACGCAATTAAGCGTTTTTAATAGCCAAAAAATTAAGTTTTTGCATTCCTAAGTTAATATAAATATTGCGGGCCTTTTAGTTTAATACGTATAAATAAATTGGAAAAACTTTAAAGCCGCATTTAACGAGAAAATAAGTTTGGGTTTAAGGATTTTAACGGATTTGCCGACCGGTATTTTATTAATTAACGTATAATAATCGGAATTCGTATATATGTTGCTATCGATTTTTATTATATTTCCTAATATGTTAAAGGCCATAAGGTCGATAGTATTGCCCAAATAATGCGTAAGTTCGTTTTTATTAAGAACCTGAAGATTTTGGCTTTTAAATTAATTCGTTACCTTTTGCCTTAAACCGTTATATCGTCGTCGTTATCGTAGCTATTACGTTTAATAAACGGCGTTAAAGTTCCTTATTATTATTTTTCGAGGGCCGGGCGTTTATTATTCCAATTTAACAAGCAAAGCATAAAATATTCCGCCATTAAAATAAATATTCCCGATAATAATATTATTAATTTATACGACGGCCGCGTTTTTAATAACGAAAAGACGCAATTGCGTAATATTAAGAATCGGGTTTTTTCGGATATATATAAAAACCCTAAAATGTTTCGTCCAGTTTTTTACCGGCGAAAAGGTATCATATTAAGAATGGGTTTTGGTTTATCTTTTATTATGGAACGTTATTATTTATGGCTTTTATATTAATACGACGTCCGCTTTTACGTCGTCCGCCGTTTTAAATGCTATATCGTATATGGTGCTCTTTTTTTTACCTTTACGGATATTAACTTATATTATAAGCAGCTATTTGAAAAATCGGGCAGTATTATTATAAAAGGACCGGAATTATTCCGTTATTCCTAACGGTCGTAAAAGTTTGCTTTTTTCCGAACGTATCGCGCTTTTTTTTTTTTTTCGTCGGTTTTCCAATTATAAGGATCGGATTTTTTTTTGGGGGGATTTATCCTGCATAAGCGGAAAATATTTATTAGCTTGTCGATATCGTCGTTAGCCCTTGTTATTAAGGCGTTTTTGACAATGGCTTCGCGAAATTGGAATCGGACCTAACGTTCGTTTGCTGCTTAGGTAACGTTTAAGATAAAGGGGCCCGTTAATATAAGATATTTTTTTGCTTTTCTTATGTCGTCGTATCCGAAGTCGTTCCTTTTTTTTTCGGCGTTATCGATATAAATGTCTTTGCCGTTTTTTTCGCCATTTTTTATATGAATAAGGACGGGAATAAAAACGGGGATAAAAAATTAAAATAATATTCGTCGTATTATTTATAGCGGCAGAAAAGGAAAAAGTAATCGAAATTCCCTAAAGGTCTTAAGGCCCGCCGGAATAAAAGATCCCATAGGGTTATTCTTTTTTTTTGCTTTATTAGCGGATTCCGAAATTTAAGCCTGGACCTAAACTTAAGCCGATATTTGGATCTGGACCTACTGTACCGGTTGGATTTTTTTTCCGTAATACTTTGTTATATTATTATTCGCTTAATTATTTTATTTCGACCAATTATTATTTGGTTAATCGAACGATTTTGTTATTTTTTCTTATTAATCGGACCGGATATATTAACGAATCGAATTTATAAAGGCCGCAATAATTAAAACATTTAACTTTATTTTCGCAAACGCCTTTTTAACGGATAGCTTCGTATATTTTATATTTTTTGTTACATTATTAATAACATGGGTTATTATCGTAATATCGCTTATTATAAAAGCCTAGGCAAATCTGGTATTACGTAATTTTGGAAACCCTAGTAATGAATTTTCCTAAACGGGAATTAAATATCTTAAAGCGTTTAATAGTTTAGAAAAATGCTACGACCCATTTTTAGGTCGGAGCGCCCGGTACGTATCGTTTGGAACGATATAAAGAAATAGGGTCGACGCCCGTTTACGCGACGACTTCGGCTTTAATAACCGTATCGATAGGCTAGAAATCTATATAAATATGGAATTTTTTGGGGATTCCTATTAGGATATATATATACCAGTTCTTAGCCTTTTTAATAATTAAGTCCTTTATTTTAAAGGCTTCGTCGAAAATATATTGCTTAGCGGTATTATTACAAAAGCATAGCGCCCATTCGGTTTTAATCTTTTGGGCGTCAATAATTTCGCACAAATTAAGCTTTAAAATGTTTACCATTATGGCCCGTACGTTTATAGGTCGTAAAACGTGCTATGGGTAGTCGGGGATAAGTCGGAGGAAAAGCCGGTTATCGGCCTTTTCCGCGGGTTGGGGTTGGAACGTTAATTAATTGGAATTAAGGCTTGGAGGCTGCATTTCTTTGGGTTTCCTGGATTTCTTCGACGATACGTTAATCCAATCCCAGGTTTTCTTATTTTTAGGGCGGGCTGCCGTTGCATATATTTGGGGCGATAATAATGGCGACGTAACAGCGGTTTTTGTTACTGAATATAATGCGAAAAATACGCGTCGCTTACGGAGGGATACGGACGTATTTCTAGGGGATTCGTTAAAAACGAGGTCGATGGGGTTTTTCGGAGGGGTTAATAAAAGGAAAGCGTAACGGAAAGCCGCTAAGCCACTTATTTTAATATGCATAACGTAAGAAACGAAAAAAAAAGAAATAAAGTTTTCCGGGCCCTCTGCGTTTATTAAGCTTATTATAAGCCGCTTAATTTATTAATATGCCAATTGGGCTTATTATTAATATATAAATATGAAATGCTAAAATATATTTCGGGCGGTATTAAGAAATAAAAAATAAATTATAAATATTTCAAATTTAATTCGAATGCTTTATTTTTTTTTATGCATTAACCTAACTGCTATTAAAATGGAATTTACTGGAGGATTTTTAGGGATCCCCAGAAATGGATAAATAAAAGGATTTCCTTAAGACTTATATTTTTTCGAGGTATCAGGCTTTGCTGCTACCGTTTTGTCGTTTAGCTTTCTTAGGATAAAAGGAATGGCTTTCGGGGCGTTGTCGTTATTGCGATTACTATTAGCCATTATAAATGGGTTTATAAAAATAACGGAAGCCGGCCTTTTAAAATCTGCTCCGGATGTTTATTACGAAGGGGTTAAGGGCCGTTAAAAATAAACGATATCCGATATTCTCGAAGGGTTTGCTTAATTCAAAAGTAAATATAAGAATAAGGCTTACGATATAAGAGAGAATTATACAAAAAGAAGTCTTAGCAAAATATAGGAATAGGAAAAAAAAGTTATAAAAGGATATAACGTTTAAAATAAAGGGGCCCGCTAATATGGGATATTCCTTTGTTTTTTTTTCGTCGTCGTATAGGAAGTCGTCCCCTTTTTTTTCGGCGTTACCGATATAAATGTTTTTGCCGTTTTTCTCGCCGTTTTTTCCGGTCGTACTTTTGGCCGCAACAGCGGTAACAACGGCAGCAATATAAGCAAAAACGAAGGCGAAAGCGGGAACGAAAGTAAAAAGTTAAGATAATGTCCGTCGTATTGTTTATAACGGCGGAAAAGAAAAAAGCAATCGAAATCCTTTAGGGATCTTAGGGCCTATTGGGATAAGAAATCCCATAAGGTTATTCTTTTTTTTTTTGCTTTTATTTTATTTGCGAATACCGAGGCTTAAGCCTGGACTTAAGTCGATATTTAGGTTTAGGCCTATTGTATCGGTTATTGGGGGGTTTTCTTTTTCCCGTAATACTTTAATATATTATTGCTCGCCTAATTGTTTAATTTTAGCCAATTATTGCTTAATTGGCCGGACGATTTTGCTATCCTTCCTTATTAATCGAACCGGATATGTTAGCGAATCGAATTTATAAAGGCCGTAACAATTAAAGCATTTAACCTTATTTTCGTAAACGCCTTTTTAACGGATAGTTTCGTATATTTTATAACCCTTATTACATTATTAATAACGTAAATCGTTATTGCAATATCGCTTATTATAAAAGCCTAAATAAATCTAATATTAAATAATTTTAAAGGCCTTCGTAATAAGTTTTTCCGAACGAAAGCCAAATATTTTAAAGCATTTAACGATTTAAGGAAATATTATGACTCATTTTTAAATCGGAGCGTCCGGTATTTATTACTTAAAGCGATATAAGGAAATGGGATTAATACCCGTTTAAGTTACGACTTCGGCCTTAATAATAACGTCAATAAATTACGTACCTATATAAATACGGAATTCCTTTAAAATCCCGACGAAAATGTATATATACCAATCCTTAGCCCTTTCGATAATTAAACCTTTTATTTTAAAGGCTTCGTTAAGAATGTATTATTTAGCGATATTATTACGAAATCTTAATGCCCATTTAATCTTAACTTTTTAAGCATCGATAATTTCTCGTAGGTTAAATTTAAAAATATTTACCATTATGGCTCGGATATTTATAAAGCGCAATACGTATTAGGAATATTATGGACGTCCCGGACTTCCTGCTTTTAGCTAGGAATGCCGGCGGCGTCGATAACGTCGACTGTATATAGGGGCATAATACCGCTATATAATATTTAGTATTACTTATTACCAGTATAGAAGTAAAGTTATAAAATAATAAAAGCATAAATTGCTATGAAATACTAGGAATTCTAAGAATTTCTATATAGTTTTTAATAGTACTAAATAATAATACGTAATATTAAATAATCCTAAGAACTACTGTATTACATAATATATGTCCTTTTACGAAATGCCATTTACGTTTTCGTAATGGATAATATCTAATATACATAAAGGATACGTAATATTTTTAGTTTTTATAAATTAAAAGGCAATATTCGATTGCTTAATAATTTAACCGCATAATTAAAACTAAAAGTTTAACCGCATATAAACTTAATCTTTATATTAAAATATTTCGTTTTGCTTATTACATACGGAAATTCTAATATTATCCATGTTATATTATTTATTCGATTTTTTATTTTAAAAGTTATTAACAATTCCGAATATTTTATATTTCGTTTATTTATTTATTCGGTTTGCCCGATAATATGTAATATTAATAGCTTGAATTAATTTCCGTAAGATATTTGGCGAAGGTTTCGGTAGCCCATAATTCGTATGCGTTCGTCGTAATTGCTAAAGTCTAATTTAAAATCGCGAAATTCGGTTTTAAAATTAAAGAAACGTAAAAGCCGGCTTACGGACGAAGCACCAAAAAGGGGCCGGCTTATGGGAATAACCTTTTCGGATGTTTTTTTTTGGAATTGCGGAATACGCGCTTAATAAAGGGCAGCGTCGTTAAAAGCCATAATTTTCGCGTTATCCTTACGTATGATCCGTATGTATTCGGTAATATAGTTGGCGATTCGTATTTGCCGTTAGTTAATATTGCTTTACGTTATTACTTATAATGCTTCGTCCTTATTTATAGCGAAAATCGCATCCGGCACTTCTTTATTAATAAATCGGAATATTATTTCCGTAAATATAGCCAAAACGGCATTTAGCCGTTAAGTAATAATGGCTTTTATAATAATAATTTGCTGTATTTAAATACCGTCGAATTAGCGAATATCGGTAACGATTGCTAAAGGCACCTAAATAATATTCGGAAAAATTTCTAAACGGTAGGCTAATAGGAATAGGTTATCGGTAAAAAACATTACGGTACCGGTTAGGTTAAATTCGTACGGGGGGCTAGGATTTAATCGGCGTTAAATACCGCCGGCGGATATATTTAGCGATATTGTTAAGACGTTAAATAATAAGCGTTTATAAAAGCCGTTAAAAAGCAGTTGGTTATATAAGCCGCTTCGGAGCAGTCTTTTTTATAAGCCATTCGGAAAAACTTTTTTCGATGGTTTATTTTGATTTATTTTCCTTTATAAGCTATTAGGGGGCAGTTTTCTATATAAGGCATTCGTAAGGACTTTTGTTTCTAATAGTCGCGGCATTTATAAGTTATCTTTATTCTCGATAATAATCGGGGCCTGCTATTAAACCGGCTAGGACGGGCGTTATTACTAATTTCGTTAAGAAAACGTATTAAAAGGCGCCTAAAAGCCAAAAATTATCCGTAAGTTTTATTCGTAATTGCTATTTAAATAATTCGAATAATTACTTAAATAACGACGGATATTATTCCGGATATTATTACGGCCAGGACCCGCTTTTACCCATTTTATTAATTACTCCTAAATACGACTTCCGATTATTAAAATGTTTTCGGAATATGCTTTAAATAATTCCTTTTATAAATATTCGGGAATTTTTATTATTACCGTAATTTCGGTATTTCGAAAAGCCGTTAAGAAACGGCTAATTACTTTAAACGGCGGCGGGATATATGTTATTATATTTACCTGGAATATTCGTAATTAATGGATAATAATTGGGGAATTTTAAGTAATAAAGGGGCCAATAAGTACTGCCGGAGATTAAGTATTGGGTATATTATATGCTATATTAAGGCAAGTATATAAATAAATAATTCCCATTATTTTAAATAATTAATAAATAAGTTAATAATTTTTTAATAATAATTATCAATATTATTAATTATTTTTATATAATGGGTAAATTATATTATATTAAAAAGAAATATTAATAAATGCTAAGAAACCGAAATGAAATAAGAAATAATTAATTAAGTTATTAGGTTAGTATTATAAAAAAGGGAAGAATTATTGGAATGTATTGCAAATTATTGAAATCCTTTTATGCGCCTTTTTGCATTAACGAAGTCGTTTTTATTACTTATATTATTTGCTTTAAGGGAAATCTTTATATTGCTAAATTTATTAATTAATTCGTATAAATATAGGTAATATATAAATAATAGGTTAAAAATTTAAATAATTAAGAAAAAACGATGTAATTATTTTTTCGGCATTACTGCCCCTTGCTTTTGCTTATAAAAGCTTTTGCTTGCCTTAATTATTAGCGATTCGTTAATCGAAACGATCGCCTTTATTTTGTTATAAATCCTTGTTTGTTTGGACCTTTTTTTGGGCTTTATCCGAATTTCTCGCGATTAATTTAAAGGGTTAAGCAAAAAGCCTTAACCGCCTTCGGTTATATTTTCTTTTTTTAACGTAATAGTAATAAGTAACGGTTTTCATATTAATACCGGGAATTCGTCGAATTCTGAATTTATGGATACGTTAAGTTCTGGAATGTATCTTATTTTTTTATCGCATTCTTATATTTTTTCTTTAGCTGTATCGATTAAATTTTACCGTAAATGCCATTTGTCGTATGCGGCGTTAAAATTTATTTATCGTATTAGATACTTAATTCTTTTTCGGATTATTTATTTATTTAATAGCCTTTTTATTTCGAAATGTTTATAAGGTTTCTTAAATAATTTTTTCTTTTCTTTTATTTTTACAGCTAGGTTTTTGTATAACAGTATCGAAATTCGTTAATACGGATTATTTTCCGGCGTAATTGCCGGTTTTAAGTAAATTATTAACATTATCGGGTATATATTTTAAGCCTTATTAAAGTTTAATTTATAAGCCAAATTATTTATTTTACGTATTACCTTAAAAGGGCTTACGAATTAAAGGGCTATTTTCTTGTTAGGAATAAAGTACCTTTTATATAGGCGCACTTTAATCCATAATCCTTTTTCGAATATTACCGGTTTATGCTTAACGTTATATCTTTGGATTATAATATGAATTGCTAACGATTTCGTAATTTATATCGTTTTTCGAAATATCGCAGCTTTTGGTTAATTAATGAGCCGTTATAATAATAGTTTTTCCAAATATATTCGGATATTTATAAGATATTCGTTAAATAAGCATTTAATTTTTATTAATTTCTTATTATTAAGTACCGCTATAAGCTATGGTATGGCTTTTGCCTATAACCTTTTAAGATATACTTAATTCCAATACCGAAATGCCGTTTTTATCGTTTAATTTTTACGTTTAAATAAATCATTTACTTATAAATAATAAGCTATTATGTATCGCTGGTATATTTTTATTATTAATTACATTTTATACTATACTTTTTATACGAATCTCGTATTCTTATTCGTAATAACCATTTCTGGAATTCCTTAATTGGTTATTAATAATTGCCGATTAATTATTAATTCTTAATTCTTATTAAAGTATTATAAGTGCCCTAAAACGATTAATGTTGCTTTAAATGCTTTATTCGTAATTATTATAAACACATCGAACGAATCGAATCCGGAAATCGACTATCCTGTATGGGCAAATTTTATTAATGGCATAGCCGTAACGATATTTAACGTAACCGTATAAACCGGAATTAAAGGTATTTTAATTGGTTATAACTTTTTATACGGCTAATAACGCGGTATTCGAATATTATTGCATATTAAATAATACTTTATATATTTTTCCATACTTTTTTACGTTTATAAAATGCAATACGATAATATAAATTCCTTTTACGTTATTATAATGCCTTAATAAAAGCGTTTATCGTAATATTTTTCCAATATCTCTTGCTTATATATATGGAATATATATAAGCGCTTACTTAATAGCGGGCTTTTTAAATATAACAGCTTATTTTTGCTAAAACGAAAAGTTACGTTTTTTGCCGGTTAATTATTGTTACGTAGCTCTTTTAGGTTTTCTACGACCTTGCGCCATTATTTCCGACTATCGATTTTATATTCTTTGCGTATTCTTTTTTTAAAATCCTTAATAAGCCTTATTATATTCGCTTAGCTTTTACTTTTAAAGGCCTTTTTTGTTGGCAAGTTCTTAGTTAGGAATATCGTATCTAAGGTATTTCTTTTAAAAAGGCACTATTACCGCAAACCGGTAATCGTAATAACGCATCTGGCATTATATTAAAGTTCCTAAGTATATATATTACCGATAACGGGTACTTGCTTAAAAATATTAAGGCCGCTTATAGCCGGTAATTAATTTTCGTAATATCTTAAGTTTTTAGATTTTGTTTTCGATAATGCCTTTGGTAGCATTATAATTAATAAATATTACTATCGAAGGCTTTTTTATAAACTTAACATATATCCGTAATTTCTTAATTATCCATACTAAGCATATTACTTTTAGCTTTATAAGCCAATATGTCTTTTTCGTTTAGCTAATGTATTTGTTTAGGTATAATACGAGGCGTATAGCTATTTTGAATATTTGGCTTTTTCCGTTCCAGGAATATCTTAAAATTACATGAAACAATACTACCCCGAAACCATTTTTAAACGCATCCAATTAAATAAACGCCTATGCAATCGGATCGAAATAAGTTAAAATAATTCCCTTAAATAATGCATCCTTAATGCGTTAAAAAAATTCCAATTTTTTACTTTCGAATTAAAAATTAATATTACGGATATAAGCCTTGCGTTATTACTTATTAAAGATTTTGCCTTAATTTCGGCTTTACTTTAATAGCTAAGTCTTAAATTATTTAAATGGCTTATTATAATGGGCATAATTTTTCATTAAATGCTTTAACTAATTTATAAATCTAATTTAATATTTTAAGTCATTAAGATTCGTAAAGGGCTTAATGTAGCGAATGGCCTTTAATTTTCCCTCTGTTATTTATAATTCAAAGCCGTTTATTCGAAAACCCAATAATTGTATTAACGAATATCCTATAAAGGACTTTTTAAAAGAAAATAATAATTTAATATCTTCGAATGTTATAAATATTTAATTTAAATATTACAAATGCTCTTTTTAATTATTAACAAATATCATAATATCGTTAATATAAATTATTAAATAATACTTATAAAGCTTTAGGATTCGATTAATTTGTCGTTACATAAACGGAGGTAAATTCTTAAAGCCCATAAATAATATATTTAAACGTTTAATCCTTTTTGGCTAACGATAATAAAAATATTTCGGAATCCCTTTTATACCAAGAATTAATAAAAGAACTTTTTAGTATTTACTATAATAATAAACCTTTTTCCGCGCAATTTCGCCGTTATTCCGTACTGTTTAAATAATAAATACGCGTTTCCTAGTATTATCTTATTTTATAATCGTAAGTTTATAACTATTCGTCCTTTACGTATGCCATTTTTAATAATCCAAATTACGAAATAAACTGCTACGAAAAAAGTAATTCGTAATTAATAATTTATACGGCCCGTATTATGCAATAATTAGAAGGTTTCGTTAATAACTTTTTATTTAATAACGCCTTATAAATAAGTCCTAACTGCGATTTTATGTTTATACCAATTAAGTATTAGCTTAATAATTATTTAATTTTCTTTTAAAAGATCGATAATACCCCCATTTTTTTATATTTCCGTATATCGTAACAATAAGTCCTAAATACGGGTTAAAAATGTTTCATTTTTAATACAAATGTATATTCCTTTAAACGTTTTCGTTTCCTTTAAGTTATTAAAACGCCTTATTTTAAATCCAGGATTCCGATTTTCGATTAACCCATTTAAAAGTTTTTTTTTATTCTTTTCAGTTATTAAAAATACGATATCCGTATTTATTTTCTTTGTTTTGCATAAAACTATTCGCCATATTTGCCGAAATATTTTTTTTGGCTTTTTATAATTTTCGTATATATTAAGTTATTTTTCCGTATTCGCTGTTTCGCTTTTTAAGCTTAAAAACCAGCTTTCTGTATTATTTCGCTTCTTTTTGTTTTTAATATGCTCTTAAATGCTTTCGAATAACTCTTCGACGTTCCTAAACGGCTCCTTAATGTTTTTAACCATTTGCTTATCGCTTTTGGATAATTCCTTAATGTTTTCGGTTATTTACTTATTACCTTTAAGTAATTCCTTAATACTTTTGGCTAGCTTTTCCATATTTTTAAGCTTTGGTTCATAATATTCGGACGCTTATTTAGCCATATTGGCTGGCTTTTTTTCCGGCTTTGGGGTATATTTATCAGCTTTTATTATTACCAAATACTTGCTTTATTTTTCGGCCATAGCGGCCAACGTTTCTTTTAAGAAACCTGGCATTATTGCTTATAAGCCTTAAAAATTTGGATTTGCTATTCGCCCTAATCCAAAATATCAGGTTGGACCTAATATAAATTGCTAGACCTATACGTATGCCAATAATTCGACGGGCCTTTTTACGACTTCTTAATAATTAACATATTTCGGTCGGTATTTTTGGATTAAAATTATTATAATACTGGAAATATTGCATTATTTCGGTTAATGGCGTACAATAACCCAATTTTTAGCCCTTTAATATGCTTATAAAGCTTTGCTTAATATTAACGACTTTAACTTAACGTTTTTCGTTAATAATACAAAGCATTACTTTTAACGTATCGAAATTAAAGTAATAATTAATGCCCTATCGTAATTAAGCGTTTTTTTTTCGATACGAATTAGGCATATAATGCTATTCCTTAAACGCAAAATAAATTACTTTTTAACGTATGCTTTAACTTTTTGCTTATTCGCTTTTAAATAAAACGTAACGTTTATTTTAACGTTATTGTATCGATTAATACGTAAATAACGATCTTAAACGAATATATTAATTCCGTATTAATACAAGAAGCCATTTCTTAATAATAATCCGATAAAAAGCTTCGGAAATATTTAGGCCTTAAACTGAAAACGTACCCTTATACGGCGGTTTAAGTGCTGTTTTATTATTATAAATATGCCCGTTGCCTTAATTAAATTGCGAATTTCTTATTTTTCTATTTCGGTTATTCTTTATATTTACGTTTCGTTAATAATTACGTTTTCGCATTTGTATAAGATATTTTTTTTAATAAGCTAAATATTCGCGCCGGTATCGATATAAGCCGTATCGAATAATACTTAACCAATCTTATCGCATAGGTATATCTTTATATATAAGTAATTCGTAAAGTTCTTTAGGCCGTATCCGGACCCATTGGATTTTAAAACGAATTCTAAGAGGGCCACTAAAATACGGCAATCTTTTTCGGCCAGGTTAAAACAATAAAGGCGCCTTTTGATAACTTCCTAAAACTAAATATGAATTTTTAAATTATTATCGATTATAAACTTAAAATGGCAATCCTCGTAATGGAATAAGTTATCGTTTATTATTTATTAAACCTCATTATGCGATTTCTTTTGGGTCGTATTTTAATTAAAGGTCGCTATTATTATTATCATTAATACCGCTATTAGTTTTGGACGTATTTACGACATTAATACGTTCTTAAGCCTTATCCGTATTTCCATTTCTTATTCCAAAAGCCTTGTTAGTTTAAAACCGATTATTAATATATAATACCGATTTGAACTGTTTTCCGGATTTCTCGGCTATTGGGAAATCCAATCGTCGTTTTTATCGGCAATAAATCGGGCATTCGTCGAAAAAGAACGCAATATTATCGAAACGAACCTTATTAATGTTTCGCAATGCGATGGTCTTAAAGAAAAATTTATAAAAGGGTTTCATGTTAATCCAATTAAACATATAAACGTCCATGGCTTAAGTAATTCTTTTAATAATGCATTGCTTATTGGAATAATTTAGCGTAAACAGTATTATACGTAACTTTAAAAATAATAAAGTACGAACTTTATTTTTTAATTCCTAATTAATATAATTCGCCATTTCGGCTAGCGTTTCGATTCGCGTTATTGAGGCTTTTGGGTCGAATTTTTTAACTTAATCCCAGCCGTATTTATATATTCGGAACGTCCGGATTATTATTAACTGCTTCATATTAAAACGGGCCTTAAAGTAATTTCGTAATGTATTTAATAATTATTTATTGCGAATTACCTAACGTTTTTCGTAAGTAAATTCGGTTATTTATTAATTTAAAGCTTCGTTTTTAAAACAAAAGTAAAAATTAAATAGGATTTTCTTAATAATTTCGAAATTTTTAAATACTTAAGTTTCGAATCCTTTTAATTACGGAATATAACTGGACCATATTATCGATTCGTTAAAACCAGCAGTCGAAGTAAATTTTAGGCGCTTTCGGTAGTTCTGAAAATCGAAAAAACCAAAATTCTCGGTACGGAATTTCCAAGTTTCCGTATCCCTGCTTATACGTCTAGTTAGGGCTTCCAGTAATCGGATGGCCCATTTAGGACCGTTGGAAGCGTCCGTATTCGTAAGGCGGCTTCGGTATTTCGGTCGTCTTGAAATTTAAATGGCCTGTTTTAATACGTCCCATAATTATTAAAACCGGAAAAACAACTAGTCGTCTTTAAAGTTTCCCGAACGTAATGTAAATTGTTAAGTATATATCGGTAGCTGGCTGCTGGAAAGTATTTCGTTTCGTTATAATAAATACCCCTATAATAACGCTTCGTTTCGTATACGCATTTAAGGGTTCCGTTTAATATTATTAGTAGCATAATAATTACTAAAGGATTCCGCTTATACTTAAATATTAAATGGCTTTTCATAAAAGTACTTCTTATATCGTTGCAATGCATTATCCGACGTATATAATCCAAATGGCCCTACGTAAAATTATTCTTTTAAGCGACGTAATTCGTTAACGGAATAATCGGTTTTCTTAATAACGGACGGTTATTAATAATATTAGGAATCGGTATTCTTTTTGCGGCAACGATTTCTTCCGGTAAAAATATTCTTTTTTTTGGTTTCCATAAACGTTTTAAGTTATTTAAATCACTTTTTAAAATAATCCTTTATTTTAGATTTTTTTTCGTTATTAAAATAAAATTAATTTGCCGACATAATAAAGGCACGACTAGGTTGCTTTCGCCCGGATATGGCAAAATTAGGCAAAATTACTAATCCCTTAGAACTTTTCCGTACCGTTTCCGATACCGGCTGTTTCAGGTCCTAAACGAACGACATTCGTTAAGGGGTTCCGTATCGATTTGTATGCGCAAAAGTTCTTAGCCTCGAATTATCCGGTTAAAATGGATTCCTTGGATTTATTTGGCCTTTCTAAATAGTTAGGTTTTTTATCGAAGGATTTTTAGGTACTGGCGAATTATTTTTTTTTTCGCGGTAATAACGGACGTATCGTATAAAAGGGATTCTGAAATGGCTAACGATTCCTAAAAGGTAACCCCCTTTTTTTTAGGAATTAATCCTATTAAAAAAGCCGTTAATCTTTCCGTATTAGCTGTACGTTCCAAAAAAGGAAAAGACTTTTCCGAACGTTTTAATTTTTTAATTGGCAAAAGTTCCGCCTTAATAATATCGTTCGTTAAAAAATCTGGCGACTTTTTTTGCTAACGCAGCAATACTGGAAAGTTTTAAAGCTTTCGAATTCTTCTTTTTACGTTTTTTTGCGAGGTCATAGGGACTGCCGGTTCCGATACCGGCTATAAAATTATATTTAGGTTTTTGTCGTATATCGTTTTTACTTACCGCATAATTTCCTTAGTTCGCATTAAAAGGATAAATTAAAATTTCGGAAAATCCTAGGCGTTCGTTAGGTTTATAATCGTAAATTACAGATTAATAAGTTCGAATTCTTATATTGCTAACAATTAAAATTAATTTTCGTATAAAATAAGAAACGCCTTTTTTTGCTTATACGACGCGTTATAACAGATTACCGAAAAAGCTTTATAAAAAGCCGTAAGCAATATTACGTTTTCGTCCGTAAATTCGTTACTTAGTTTAGGTAATTCCTTTAAGGTAATTAGGATTTTGTTTGCCCAAATCGATGCTTAATTAGCCTGTTTCGAAATAATTCGGGCCTTTTAACCTTTTTTATTTATCGTAAGGTTTAAAGGGATTTACGTTTTTAGCGGTTACGCGTCGTTTTCGAGATTTAATAAATTATAAACAATTAATGCTGGATTTTAACCAGAAATGCTACCATATATTATAGACGTCCCGGATTTCCTGCTTCTAGCTAGGAGTATCGGCGGCGTCGATAACGTCGACTGTATATAAGGGCATAGCATCGTTATGTAATGTTTAGTATTACTTATTACCAATATAGGAATAAAGTTATAAAGTAATAAAAGCATGAATTGCTATGGAATATTAGGGACTTCAAGGATTTCTATATAGTCCTTGGCAGTACTAGGTAGGAATACGTAGTACTGAATAATCCTAGGGACTACTGTACTACGTAATAAGGAATAATCGGTGATAAAACGGAGAAAAAGGCGGTTATTGGCCTTCTCCGCCGGCTGGGATTGTATTGGCCTATTAGGGCCAGGACTAAAGGGCTGCATTTCTTTTTTCGGCCTTTTCGCTACGTTGGTCCAATTTTGGGCCTTTCCATTTTTGGAACGGGCTGCCGATGCGTACGATTGGAATCGGGATGATACAGGCGGCGATAACGTAGCCGTATTCGCCGGAGAATAAGATGCGAAAGATACGCGTTGCTTACGGAAAAATAAGGGCGTATTTCTAGGGGATTCGTCGAAAACGAGGTTAATAAGGTCCTCCGGAAGAATTGGCAAAAAAGGAACGTAACGGAAGGCAATTAAGCCACCTATTTTGATATGCGTAACGTAAAAAGCGAAAAAAAAGGTTAAAGTTTTCCGGGCTTTCTGCGTTTATTAGGTTCATTATAAGCCGCTTAATTTATTAATGTACCAATTGGGCCCATTATTAATACATAAGCATGAATTATTAAAATGCATTTCGGACGGTATCGAAAAATAAGAAATAAGTTATAAACACCTCGAACTTGGTTCGGATGCTTTGTTTTTTCTTTTCGCGCATTAACCTAATTGCTGCTAAAATAAAATTTACTGGAAGATTTTTAAGGGTCCTTAAAAGTAAATAAATAAAAGAATTTCCTTAAAACTTATGTCTTTTTAAGGCGCCAGGCTTTGCTGTTGCCGTTTTATTATTTGGCCTTTTTAAGATAAAAAGAATGGCCTTTAAGGCGTTGCCGTTATTGCGATTACTATTAGCCATTATAAATGGATTTATAGGAATAACGGGGGCCGGTCTTTTAAAACCTGTTTCGAATATTTGTTACAAGGGAATTAAGGGCCGCTAAGAATGGACGGTATCCGATATCCTCGAAGGGTTTACCTAATCCAAAGGCAAGTATAAAGATAAGCAGGGTTGTGATTTAGTTACTAATAGTTAGTTCGGCCCCGGACTAAAACTAATCTAGTTATTCCAGTGCCGGACTAAAACTAACTAATATTCCTTAGTCCGATTACGTAATTTAGT
>JAKJXP020000185.1:0-40841 GCA_022225965.2 Diatrype stigma | reverse complement strand
GCAATTTGGTTGCAGTTGCGCAACGGCAATCCACCAAATCCAAGGGGCTGGTTGCAGTTACTGCAATCCATCCACCAGAGGTCCTGGTTGCAGTGGATTGCGTTGCGTGACACCCTGCATGCATGGTCCGTGACGTTCGGCAAAGCCGTACTAAACTTTTAGGCTGGCATGAATTCAATACATGCAGTTGGAGTTCTGGGGGCAGACGTTCGAATATTCCCATTTTCACAATGGAAAGCTAATGGGGTCAGGGGTCAAACTAAGAACGCAAGATTGATAGCCAGGTTGACAAGGGTGTTGATGATTGTAGAATGCAAGCTGTAGGTAGCTGTGGAAGCGAGGGAAGATGTCAGCTTCTGTATGGGTTTCTGCAAGAAGAAGAAAGTATCGGATTGGAAATAAAAGGAAGGGAAGAAAGGCAGGAATATTCCTTGGTGGTCTACTGCCCTATTTATATATACTGGATCTACGTATGCCTTGGAAATTCTGCCATTGCGAACCATTCCTGATAATCCTATTGTAATATCTCCCTATTGTAGTATCTTCCTATTGTAGTATCTTCCTATTGTAATATCTCCTTATTGCAGTATCTCCCTATTGTAGTATCTCCCTATTGTAATATCTCCCTATTGTAGTATCTTCCTATTGTAATATCTTCTTATTGTAGTATCTCCCTATTGTAATATCTCCCTATTGTAATATCCCTCCATCGTACCATTGTGAGACCGACCGCAACAGCATGTTTGTCGTGATATAGGGGCTACAATAGGAAAGCTTGGACTACATATCAGGTGATCGGCACCAAGAGGCTTGGCACATATCATATAGAGCTCTTCCGCTCCCCAGACTAGAGACCGCTTCTGCCTTCGGTAATCTATAATTAATCAGTTTTTAAACCATCCCGACCTAGACTGCACATATTGTTACTGTGCGCCGAGCTATAGAATCTTACTGCCTAAGAAGTGTTGGATTTCAGGTACTCTAGATACAGACTACTATAGTGGTCCCAATTCGTGACTTGGAATACTGAGCTTTGCATGATATAATAGAAAACAACCAACACCGGTAGTCCATGTTACAAAGCCATATCTAGGGCAAACAATGTTTAGTTTGCTTTCACCGCTGTTGACATAGTGACAGCCTGCCTACATTTGTATACGTCACACGGGTATGTATATAAGTACCTATGCATATACGAGTATGCTAACTTCATACGTAGATTGCGGGTGCCCAACGTTGATGAACCTTGGATAGGAGGTGCTAAGACATCAGGCTGTAACCCTCGGCCGGTCCGAGGAAATGAAAAAGGATATCAATACGCGGGGATAGTAGAAGCATGAACCACACCATTCCAATTCTGTCTTGTACTATGACAAGCAGTACCTAGTGACAGGCGATGACAGGATGTAACGTTGGATGCTTGAATCATAACATAGTATTACGAGGAAAGAGTCAGGAGCCATACCACATCCACCAGCATACAACTATCTTTTAGTTCCAGCAGCAATAATCCCATTCCGATCAACAAAGTAGTATATGCCTTCAAGGTATCTGGGGGCTGTCACTGTAGCCATACATGTAGGTATATTAAACAGCCATAGTGTCATTGAGTGGAATAGGTAGATTCACCAGCTCTCTTGCACGCCCCTAGGACCTATAGTACGAGGGTTGTTGCTCCAAGCTCCCCTTGTTGACTTTGATTCCTAGGATCAGTTTCGACCAAGGCTGCAGAAAAAGAACTGGGCTTCATGGAAGATTCGGTGCTCTTCTCTTTCGTGCGCATCACTAGATATCTGATGCGCCATTCCTTGTTCGTGAAGAGTGGCTTGAGGGTTGGCACGCACGCACAAATGATGATGATCCAATTCTCTGCCAGAAACCAGTAGATGAGTGGAACGGCATCGTAGGTGAAGTCCAGAGTCGCCAAGTTGCGGAGTTCAACTGTCTTCACGGCGGCAGCCACGGTGGCGCTAGTAACTTCTTCGTCAGGGTCTACCCAAGGTTTTCTTCGAATAGGGTGACTTACACAATTCCGAAGGACATCAGGAAGCAAACCCCGATCTTGGTCTTCAGTGGTATTTGCAAATGCCAAAGAATCAGGATCGGGAACAGCGCAAGAACCAAGTCGCTCCACGCGGAGAAGGTACCCTGAAGATAACCAACGTTTTGTTGGACCGTGTGATCCCAACATGTCCCTGGAGGTGGGACTATTCTGACGCGATTCCATATCAAGCTGACGGGGGTGCATTGGGAAAATGTGACTATCACGAGGACCAAAGTCATAACAAACAAGAAGAAGATTAGGGTCCAGAGGAATAGTTCTTGCCAGCGATTGCGGTTCATGAGTCGCATGAGAAGCAGCGCGATGGATACTTTGCCAAAGGCAGCGCTCCCTGGGGAGAATGGAACAGAAAGCCAAATCATGTAAACAGCATTGACTCTTTGATCCTCGCTGAGGTATATCGCGTGTCTTCCCACGCCTTGATGTACCATAAGTGTAACAACAGTATTCGTAACGATGGCTAGGATCTATGGATATGTTAGTGATTCATCTTACATAACTGATCGGTATATACTGACCAGGGAAATAACCATTGTCCAATCATCCCAACCGACCTTCTTGATGATTGCAATGCGTGTATACATACGTAAACTCAATAAAAGACAACCTGCAACTCCCATGATCCATGCTGCTACGACGAGGCCGGGTCCTCGGTTCACATCGGGGGGAAGAAAGTCCCTGTATGAGTCCATTGCAGTGGAGTGTCAGGGTACCAAAGAAAGCAGAAGGTATGCTTGAGATTGGGGTTTGGGTACGGAAGAGAGTAAAAGAGGCAGGACCACAAACTAAGTGAACTTTGGAGGCTATTAGGCCTTCACAGATATCCATCCCACATTCACAAAGAATATACGTGCCAGAGTAGTCAAATATTATATTCTCGTATGGATATGCAGCTTTCTTGGAGCCCAACATGTTCTACACGCGTACAGGAGCATCATACAATCCAGGGCTACAATTTTGTCCTAGAATCTGTTGCCTTGAGTGAATTAAGATGAAGGATGAGACAACTTGATTCCACGCAGCCTTGTTACAACATTGCTAGGTATGGACGTTCTATGATACTGCATGCAGTTTGCAGCGCCCCCTTTCCAATAAGGCTCGAATCCTTCATGATGTCACTCGCATATTGCCCGCCTGTAGGCTGTCGTCCATGAGGGAAACTTTAATCACTCACTCGGTGGCTTCGGTCTTCCTTTCCTAACTTGGTGGAAATTGATTTTTGACAATATCTTGGCATGTTAGCGGTGTAAATGCGCCGACGTCAGTTGTGTAACACAGCTCGAAATTACGTTGGTGCAAGATGCTTTGTCGTTTCCATGGTGGTGTGGAGTCATGCATTACCACGCCCACCCAACTTAACTTTCCAATGTCCACAGTAAGGAATACATTGATGATGCTTACTACCCATTGAAAGAATAGGGCAAGGTAGAGCGGTTTGGATGACAGAATGTATTCGTACATGCGGCGCAGCAATGTGAGCAAATGCAGCTTGTACTGTTGGTTATAATATAACGACAAGGGGTGGACAGCCTGCAGCAATAGTCCCATGCCGTATCACTGGTAGATCCGAGGCTAGGTGATGCACAAGTACGCCATGATATTATAAGGTCGATGGTTACATTCTACCTAGTGGCGGCTCACCGGTGTGTAATCAAATATGCAGGTAAAATAACTGCTTCAGAGAATGTATACCACCGGATAGCTAATCTATAACTACGTGATGCGCTGACTTCGTAAGGGGCCATTGATCAGCATTAATACCTATAAGGAGGATCAAGCCTTCGTCTGTAATCCCTTTATCATTGCATGTCTCTTTTCATACCCTGGACCTCAGTCTTCAATCTATAGCATCCATAAATACATCTGAGCAACAAAGAAGCAAGTTCCTACAACATGACCGACGCGCAGAAGTCCTCGGCCGACTTCCTCACAGCTGCCCAGAGCATCCTGGCCAGCAACGATGACGCCGCGCGGAAGCAGATGTTCGGCGCCGCCATGCAGGCCGTAGCCATGCTTGAAGCTCCGCTGGACACTGTTTGGAGGACGATTATGTCTGTAAGTTCAAACAACCGAACTCACCCACCGCTTAGATACTTCGAATGTTGCAGCTAAATCTATCAGGCGCATGCCCCTTCTGCGCTGATGACTTTGATCAAAGCCGGCGTTATTCAAGAGATTGCCAAAGCAGAGACTTCTGCGTCAGCCGACTACTTCGCGAAGGTTACTGGTGCAGATAGGGATCTTATCGGTACGAGAAACTCTGCAGGTTGCAACATGACCCGACAAGCTAATACTACCCTGGAAGTACGCCTGTTGCGGCCTCTCACTGCCCTAGGATTCGTTAAGGAGACAGGACTGGAGGAATATGGCCCTACACCGATCACGGAGACTCTAGTCGATCGTGCTCTACTGGGGGGATACCAGTTCATGTAATGTGATCTCATTTATTACCCATGTGTACCATACAATACTGACATGACATGTATGTGCCCAGGTATTCCGCCGCGACGCGATCTCTAGTCAATATGCCCTTCTACTTCGAAAAGACCGGGTTCAAGCACGTTGACGGAGCCCCCGGCCCCTTCCAAGATGCACACAAGACTCAGGACAACATGTTTCCGTGGCTGATCAAAGATCCGCCGATGATGGGCAACTTCAATGCCTTCATGAGCGGCCAGCGCGCCGATCGCAAACAATGGTTCGACTTTTTCGATGTCGACGATATCCTACTCAGGAGCGCCAGCACTGACCCCGATGCCACACTGCTGATTGACATAGCCGGTGGCGAGGGCCACGACGTGGCCGCATTCCACAACCGCTATCCGGGTGCGCCGGGAAGGCTCGTACTTCAGGACCTGCCGCCCGTCATCGACAGCATCCAGGAGCTCGATGCCAAAGTCGAGCGGCAGAAGTACGATTTCTTCTCCCCGCAGCCGATCAAAGGTGCGTGCTTTTATTATACTGTTGCTTATTATTATTATCCTGGCTGGGGGGGCTAGCTAACACTTGGGACATGCCTGATACTAGGCGCGAGATGTTATTACTTCCGCTCTATATTCCACGACTGGCCCGATGCGGACTGTATCAAGATTTTGAAGAATACGGCTGCTGCCATGTCGCCGGGGTACTCGAAGCTTCTCATGTCAGAGTTTGTGTTGCCAACTACCAACTGCCCCCTTTACCCCGCGCTGCTGGACATCAATATGATGGGTGAGTCCATATCTCCTTACTTTCATGTAGCTTTCTTGTCCTCATAGCTCTTGTGCTCTGGATTTTCATGTAGCTTGGGCCCAGTGTGCTAACCGATCCTGATCCGTAGCCGTGCTTAATGGAATGGAAAGGACAGAGGCTCAGTTCACAAAGCTTCTGGATGTTGCTGGGCTGAAGGTGGTCAAATTCTGGTCTGTTGGTGCCGAAACTGAGGGACTGATAGAAGCCGTATTGAAAAGCTAGATCGCACACACGCTTTCAATCGCGATGGACATGGTAGAACCGTTGAGATATCATGCGTGTTTCCAAGTTGAGAAAGTGATCCGGTAGGTTCTTCGAGGGTTTGGTTCCATCGCCGAGCGCGGGAGACCGGAAGGTAGTATAGTCTCTGAAGAATTATCAGTTTTTAGAATATCAAAATTGTGTGGCGTCTAACTGTGCTAACGTCCTTCCAATCTCGCAACTGTCGGGACATGCGACCGATGTCCTTCGACTCCAGATAAAATATCAAATGATCAAGCTAGGAACCATAAGCACCAACTTGCCAAGTCATAGTGGGCAAGGTTGTTGGCTACCGGTGAACAATGCTTCCTTCCCTGCCGTAACGACAATACAATTTTGATATTTCCGGTCGTCTCTGAGATCTTTCCATCTAATTGGGACACAGGTTAATGAGAATATTACACTCAGGGGTTCATATCGGGGATAGGAGATAAGGGTTACCCACCAGGATCATATAACCCCTATACAACAATGCTTAAATATAAACGACCTCCAAATCCCAGGTCTTGCTGGACGTTGATAATAAAGATACAATATCAGATATTTGTCCTTTATACATTATCTATTAAGAAATACTTATTAGAAAAAGTCCTCGTGGGCACAACGTGATACCCGCGGAGGCGCGCTAATCAAACATGTTGCTACCCATAGGCAGTTAACTGGCGGAATAATTCATAGCCACCTACAACCATCACGCTCTCTCCGCAGCCATCACCTTATCCATGACCCCCCAGAGCCCTTTGAGCCTATACGCGCTGACCCAATAGTTCTCCTGCGCGTCCTTCCCGACGACAAAGATCCCATCAGGGAAGTCGTACGGCCCCTGCACCGTCTGGATGTACGAGGGCGTCAACGCCCGCTTCGTCCCCATCCTCCCGTCATCTTTCTTCTCCACGATGGCGGCCCCCAGGTCTGTCTCGAATAGGCCTGCCTTCTGCCAGTTCGTGAACAGGTACAGGTGCATGCCGCTCTCGCCGAAGAACGGCGGCGCCCGGTTCGTCGGGTCCAGCCGAACGAGCGATCCGTACGCCTCTATCTGCGGCCGCGTGCCCTGCTCCACGATCGCGCGGCGGATGGCGGCCGCCACATAGCTCAACGGTTTCGTCAGGATGTCCTTGGCGGGCAGCAGCGCCACCACGAACGCGACCGCGTTCCCCAGGAACGGCCGGCCGGGGGGCAGCCGGTCCGGCATCTTCGGCCGCACCTCCATGGCCTGCTGGATGTTGACGGGCGCCTCGGAATCCACGGGGTAGTGCGATATGCCCAGACGCGAGAGCCAGGCGAGGAGGACGTCGCCCTCACTCAGGAACGGCTCCTCCTTCTCCTTCTCCTTCTCGCCCGCCGTTTCATCTGCTGCCGCCGCCCTCAGCTCCGAAAGGGCCTGAGCGCGCATCCTGGCCAGGAACGCGCCCGGCACGCAGAGCATGCGGCACTCCTTGGGCGTGACGGCAAAGGACCACAGGTTGCGCGCGACCCAGGAGACCAGGCCGGAGAGCTTCATGCGCCGGTCGGCCAGCAGGTGAGGCTCGGTGGGGGCGGTGCCGTACTCCCTCAGCGCGTCGTTGTCGGCCGGCAGCGGCTCGGGGATCTCGTCCTCGCGGCCCTCCACCATGAGCTGCCACGCCTTGAGGATGGCCGAGTGGCCCATGGCGTCGAAGGCCAGGTGGATCCAGTGCACGATCACGACGGTGGCGTCCTGGAACGACACGATCCGCAGGCCCAGCTGCGGCGTGTCCTTGTACAGGTAGTCGTCCCCGGTCCGGGGCACGCCTTCCCCGTAGATAAGGGGTTCGAAGTCCGTCGGGTCGCAGACGATGGCCGGGTGGCCGTCCGTCGGCGGCCGCGGGACGCCGCTTGCGACCGGGTGCGCGCTGATGGGGACGCTGCTGTGGTCTTCGGAGGTGAAGGTCACGGCTGGCCGCTCGGGTGTGAAAGCAGCTGGGATGTGGTGCTCCAGTTCTCCTTGTTCCTAGTTCACGCTGTTAGATAAAGAGCCTCGAGTCAGATTAGACAGCGTCATCTGAAAACCAAGTATAAGTGAAAGGTTGGCCTCTTGCATTTCTACGTAACCTGGCACCGAGCTTGTTCCAGCCCGGCCGGCTGACCAACCGCGTCATGGCACTGTGAAGCTTCTCTACGTCGAGGACATCGTCGTACACGAACATGTTGTATACAGTAAAGGTGCGGAAAATGATGGTGTCGTCGAAGAAGCGGACGGGAACCACCGTGTCGGTAGGCACCCGGGCCGGTCGGCCCGACTGGGCATTCCAAAATTTAAACATATCGAAACAACAATTCTGCGCAAACAGATGAGAATAATCAATTCACAGTGAGAAGTTCCGGGTTGCGAATGATATCGGGAGAAGGGCGGCCAGAACCTTGAAAGGCTTCGATCCCCTGGTCTAATAATACATCCACTTATACCTGCTACAAATACCTGCATTCAATGGACCTGGGCTAATGAACCATGGACCTGGGTCATCGCCGCTAATGTTATACTAAAGCCTGAGCCCGTGTGTTCGTTTCCTAGTGAGCAGCTAAGTAAGTATATATACCCCAATTTCTCTCATTTTAGCGGAGACGAGCAGGGTATTCTCCATTCTACGTAGTATGTGGTGGAAAATGATCAGATCCTATCGAGACCCGAGGCGGAACCCGAGGCGTTGGTTCCGTATGGACTACTTATCCCTGCAGTTGGACGTCCGCGCCTGCGTAATATTCATATAGGCTATAGCTTGCAGAGGAGGTCTTTAGTAGGTAGTTATCATTCAGTATCGACAGGCTTACATGATACTCACCCACACGAATTTGAAATGGTGATAACAGCGAGTACTCCTTGCATTTTCAATTTTCGCGGTAATTAACCTTCAGGTCTCTGCCCGCAGGTGGTCGCCATGCTTCAACCGTAAGATCTTGAGGCAAGATTCGACGTTTATATCCATTACCGATCTTTCCCGTTCCACATTCTACGGTGAGAGAAATGACGGAGAATTTTACAGTGGTGATCTTGGCAACATTATGGGGCCTTACATTTGAAAGAGGCGTAGCACTTGGCACTGATAGGGCGTGTTGATGCCCTATCTTTTGGCAAAGGACTTTTGCCGTTCAACAAGGTGTACGAAGTACACTAAGGAACATCAACACCAAGATAATCTGGAACAGCCATGGCCCGCGGGTGAGGACCCGATGACACTACTGCACAGCACGAATTGCCAACGGCGGACCCAGGTACATGGCGTGGTGCCCCGGAAGGCTAGACAACGGTCGATTGGGTTTACAGCTCGAGACTAGGCTCACCGCGGAGCCGCCGCGGAATCCTTCGCACCCCGGCCGAGAATGTGGCAGTCATCCCAAATCGAGACTACGCAATTTCACCGTGCCGCAACTAGGCCGGAAGCCCTCCCACAATGGGGTCATTTTCAAACGTCTCTGCAGGCCCCTTGATAATTACCTTTGATCCCATGTACTGCGCATTGGTTCATGACATGTGCCGGTGGATTTATAGTACAGTGTATGTCCACGATGTTTCCCGTTGCCGCGTGTGATAGCTTCCTGACCTCTGCTTTCCCTGTGTTGGCCCAAGCTGAGTCGTCCGCCAATATTCATCACATACAATGTCGTCTTTAGACTTGCTGGTGCGAGAAAGTCGCTATGAAGAAGGCCTGCGGATAGCTGAGGGCGCTAAACATGTCGCCCCTATACCTGCCGAAGGCCTCACCGTGGCAATTCAAGCTATCGTCTACATATTCGGCGTTATATGCACTATTATCGTGGCTTTGCGCGTGTATGCGCGGACGTGGGCAGTGGGAAATACGCTTCTCCAGCTCGGATGGGATGACTACTTCGCGGTAGCAGGATGGGTCAGTGCTAACCAGCAAGATTTACCCTTCGGACGGGAGAAAGAACACAAGGTTGATGAGACCATAACTAACACCGAGACCAACAGGTTCCATTCATACCCTCGGCAGTTTTCTGCATGTTCGCAACCCAATATGGGCTTGGTGCCCCCGACAGTCGGATACCGGAGGGTCAGCTCGAATACTACCATGCACGGGTGAAGAAGAATATGATCATCTTCGAATTAATATACTTCGGGGCATCAATTTCGACCAAGTTCTCCATGGTGCTGATGATATTGCGCCTGAGTACGCGCCGTCGATATGCGTACACCATCTGGGGCAGCATGTTCTTGATGGCTTTGGTGGGCACTGGGTGTCTCGGTGTGATGTTTGGGAACTGTAAACCGTTCGTATCTACGTGGAACGAGAAGCTGTGAGCCAAGTCTTAACCCTATATATGTCGGTTTTAATAGTTCCTGCTTGCTGACGATATACTCACAATAGGGGTAACTGCACATGGCCCAACTCGGAGGGCTGGGTCTGGCTCAGCTATTTTGGTTGCACAGCTTTAGCCGTGGTGGACTGGTGCTGCGCAATTACGCCTTTTTTCATCCTGCAGACATTGCAAATGCCGCGCCGGAAGAAGATATCAGTACAGATCATCCTAGGCCTGGGCCTGATCGGTAGCGTCGCGGGCATGATACGCATCCCGTACTTCCGGTTTTACAACGCGGTGAAGTACCCGGAAGACTCGCTTCGTAAGTCAAGTCATATGAAGCCTATGCCTCCGCTTTCTCGACGAACCGGATCGCACAAAATGCACAACTCGCACATGTCGCTGACACCCATTCTTCTCTAACAGACAACTGGGGCCACACCATATTGTGGTCGGTCATCGAAGCCGGGATGGGGATTATCGCATGCTCGCTACCACCGCTACGAGCTCTATTTTCGAAGTTCTACCGCGGATCTTCAAACCGGTCAAAGTTGAATAGCTCCGGGAATCAACTAGGTGGAGTGCGTATTCCCTAATAACGACCAACACGGCTATAACTTCCCGACGATTCAGCTAACGCAGTTTATATAGACCAATCCAAATGGCACAAAGCTCAACTCTCTTGCGCCTCGCCGAATTAGCACTGGCATTGGCCATGGGAAAGGTAGCGAATGGGACAGGTTGGATGATGAAAGCACCTCGAGTAAGGAGCGCATCGTTCGAACCACCGAGATTCGAATACAATCAAGTAAACAACATGAAGAGGTATAAGCAAGGTGAAGCCGACGTTTGAGTCTGAAGGCCGACTCATACGGCAGAGGCATACAATCTGTTGCGAGGAGAAACAAACATGTAAAGTACGTAGCATCTAATTAATGCACAATTTTAAGCCATCCATGGCTAAGGATTACCATAACTGTTGCCTGAAAACGAATCTCTCAACCTCACTCTCAGTCCCTGTCCCTCAACCTCAGTCGCTGAAGCCTTTGGAACAGGAAAGCCATGGCAAGTCCCCCGTTTCCCCAGGATCTCCCCCTTAATCCTGGAAGTGGGCAATTCCGACGATCATCTTATCTTTGGGTAACATTCACTTGGCAATTGAAATCGAGCTCTGGGCGGCGCCATAGCGTGCGTATAAACCCTGATCAGGATCAGGAGGATCTAAAACATCTTATCCCTGTACAAAGTTTAAACAGCCCCAGATAATCATTCGGTAGTACTTCGTATAGACGCGTACGGCATACGGTTCTCCACTCAATCTAACACTTCTTGTTCATCGTAAAGTTGTATTGCGGTAATGACTAATCCAACGGCGCAGCAGCGTCAGCTATACCTCAAATAGTAGGAATAGCGGCGTAGCATCGGTCTTTGTCTAAGCGAAGTGCGTGTATCTGAGGGCGGACGCAAGGGGGGGGGTCCGAGACAGATCCATTCTCCTCCCATCCTCGATTAACGTCGACGACGGTCAATAGCTCTGTTCAAGTATCAAATCTTTTTCGGCATGGTCAGCTTCTTGATACTAACCATTTCGAGGACCTACTTTACCTCGTCGGGTTTCTTCCATCAAGATGAACATCTCGGAAGCCATCAAGGTCTTGCAAGGATCACTTGCAGCAGCTTAGATCGCTGTACCGGGTATAGAGTAATGCAAGGGACACAGCGTATCATACCTATGAGAATATGAAAGTGGCCTTGAGGCACCTTTTGCCATCCGCGAGGCCGGAAACATGCCGGCGCCCAGCTGCACTAACATCGAAGGAGGCGTTACGTTTGACTAAGGGCTCCTCGATAAGATTGAGCTAAGGGGCAAAGGCGTCGTATCGATTGTTGCCGGAGCGCGTTAGATCGCCGTCGACGAGATCATGCAGACGGCGGGGCTTGGTGTGGTAGGAGGTGGTAGCGGCACGGGTGGTATCGGTGGGTTGGCTTTGTCGATAAAGAGTAAGGGCGCATGTTATCGTTACTTCCAAGTCCTCTATCCATATAGGTAGGCTTTCGCTTTTCTCCTCTCGGGAGGGCTTCATCTGGCATCTACGACAACGTGCTAAGCTACGAGGTCGTCCTGGCCTCGGGCAAGATCGTGAACGCGAACACCACGGAAGACTTTGACCTCTGGATCGCCCTGAAGGGGGGCTCGAACAACTTCAGTGTCGTTCACCCGCTTCGACCTCGCCACGTTCGACCAAGGGCGACTCTGGGGCGGCAGCGTGTATTACTTCGCCCCGAGCTTTCCCGGCCAGATCGCGGCGCTGGTCGCCGAATTGCAGAAGCCAGCTGCGGGTCCGGACACGCGTATCATGCGTCGGGTAGGTACTCTTCGCGGTTCGGCCGGACTATGTGCATGAATATGGTATACTACGCCCAGGACGTCCCGAACCCCCCCGGTAGGAATGAATAGTTTACTCTCCTATTGAAGTGGATTGGCGACTAGTTTATTGACTTCGTTGTGTACTGATTTAGATAGCATAAGATAGGGGTTTAGCTCCCCCCTATACCCCCACCTCCGCCGCGAGATGGAGATGTAGATAGATAGGGACATCAGGCAATTTCGGCATGAGTTCTGATAAAATCGGGAGTTCCATTGTCTATAAACCATGTTTAAGTAATGTGAGGTACGATGAGCCATAACCACATCGTCTCTTTGCTCTATTTAGCGCCTGCCTGTGTCTGTTCCTTTTACTTTATCTGAGCCTGAGCCTGCATTGTACCTCATCCATTCACCAAAGAGCCAACCACCTAATTGACCCATTGATTAGCAACCCAATGCAACCCTTTGAAACGTAAAACATAAGCTACCCTTGTCTCCTACAGAAAACTCCGAACCCCTGGCCAGGCTTTGACGGAACGTGAAGAACCAAAAGGATAAGAACGCCATCGGATGATGATGATGATGTGATGATGATGATGATGATCGTGATGATGAATGTCGGTTTTGTTTGTTGATAATAGTAGAGTAGTGTCCCAAGTTGATTGCTGTTTTCCATTCATGCCCAACAAGCACATACAAATCCAAGCCCCAATTGGTGCACCTCATGTTTGGTAAAGCAGGTAACCACCTCGCTACCACGAACTAAAGCAGGGAACCAGACACCCTCAGAACCGCATGCGAATGATATAGAAACAGTATATTACAAGAAGTGCTCTGTTCTGTTCTGTTCTGCTCTGCACTGCCCTGCTCTGTTTTGGTCGGCATGCCCCTGATCTGGTCTGGTTGGTCTCTATGCAGCACGCCTATCCTACTCCATTCTACTCCCTCCCATGCTCATCCCACCTAGTCTAGCATACCAGACAAAAACCACTGAGTTAAGACTACCTCAATCACCGCTTCCGCGTATCCTTGCCCTTTTTGGCGTTCTTGCCACCACCCCCGCCACCGCCCCCTTTCTTTCCCCTGCGATAATGGTCCTTCGGCAGCTCTAGGGGAGTGCCCTCGAGCAGCGCCGCCATGGTGCCGAGCATGTAGTCATCGATGTTGCACATGCGCTCGCCGTAGGCGTTATACTCCACCGCCACTTGAGCTTCATCCTCCACGATTTCCGCGGCGTTTTCGGCGTACAGTCCGAGATTCGAGCGTCCGATGCCGGTCCCGCCTCCGCCGGCCCCAGTCGTCAGGGCAGCTGACGCATCTCTTGTGGCAGAGGTGGTCGTTGACGCGCTGGACGAGCCCGTGCCCACGGGCTTCTCGGCAAAGTCGGCCTCGTCCTCCTGGATCTCCTTCTCGGCAACGCGGGCGGCGGCGATGTCCTCGCGGTCCTCGGCCTGCTCTAGGACGCGGCCGCCGGTCGACTCGACGACGCCGCCGAGGACCCGGTCCATGGCGTCGCCGACGACGTCTTCCTCTCCGGCGGAGGCAGTAGCGGCAGAGCCGGCGGCGTCGCGCATGGCCTTCTTGGTGAAGTAGTCGGTGGTGAAGCCGCCCTCTTGAATGACGACGTCGTCGAGCATCTGCTTCTGGCTGGCCTTGCGCAGGATGTTGGCCTCGATGGTGTGCTCGCTCACGAGGCGGTAGATGTGTACGTCGCGCGTCTGGCCGATACGGTGGCACCGATCCTGGCACTGCTTGTCCATGGCCGGATTCCAGTCCTGGTCGTAAAAGATGACCGTGTCGGCGCCTGTCAGGTTGATGCCGAGTCCTCCCGACCGGGTCGAGAGGATGAAGCACAGAATCCGCGTGTCGTGGTTGAAGCGGTCCGTCAGAATCTGACGTTGCTCCACCTTGGTGGCCCCGTCTAGCCGCAAGTACTTGTGCCCATGAATGTTCAGGAACTGCTCGAGTATGTCTAGCACTTTGGTCATCTGAGTGAAGATCAGCGCCCGGTGTCCGCCTGACTGAAGCTTGCGCAGTAAACGGTCTAGAGCCTGCAGTTTGCCGCAGTCGTATTGAAGCAGGCGCCGGTCGGGGAACTGGATGCTGAGGCGCATTCGTGATTCGTGCCATGGGTCAAGATGCGGTTCTTTTGGCATAAATGGTGCATAGCGTACTGGCGCAGACAATTTGAGGTCGGCATCAGTAAAGGCCTCGACACCTTTGGCGCCCAAAACAAGTCGATCCATGTCTCTCGTGACTACAACGGGTGTGATACATGCGAACTTAGATATCGTGCTCTTCATAGATGCCGCGCGCTGATCAAGGGTGAGCACCATCGATCGCAACACGGGCGAGTCCTCTTCAAACCAACTCATAACTTGTCGTGGGACCTTCGGTTTAGGCTTGTGTGGTCGCTCGTTGATGCCCAGTGTGAGGAAGTTGGTTAGACGTTTGCCGTAGATAGGGCGTTGCTGACGCCGAAGCGCGTTCAAGTAGACACAATGTTGCAATTCTTCGAAACGACCCCATCGCGCAGCGCTTTCTAAATATGTGATATTGGACTCGACAGTCGAAGGGTCGAGGTTGGTGGATGCGGCCTGGGCTCGTATCCTCTGGGTTTCTCGTAGATCTAAGAGTGTGCGATGTGAACTGAGCTGGCTTATACGCTCGCACTCAGTTTTCGATAGCGACTCGTGCTCAGTGGGAACCAAGTTCAGGAAGCTTTTGCTGACTATCATCATAGGATCTTCGACGAGTAATTTACCCCGAACTAAGCTCTCGGTTGGCTCATACTCGGCAACAATCGAACGTGATTGGCGAAATGAGGTCATGATCGGCCGCTCGACGAATAAATCGGGATGGTTACAGACCTTGCGCAGCTGCATAAGGCAGTTGATAACAGATATGTAATTCCCAGAAGCCAGAGCATCTCTTGTATCAGCCCGCGCCAGAAACCCATCATACAACTCTCGCTGTCGCCGGGATAGTCGGCAGAACTCGACATGCTCGTGTTTGGCTGGCATCTGTTTCTCCACATCTGCCTTCAGTCGACGTAGTAGGTACGGCCTTAGTACTTTGTGAAGTTTTGCAATGATGGCTCGAGCTTCTTCGTCCATTTGCTCTCTGCCGCTCTCCAAAATCTGAGATTCCGGCTTGTGGAACCAATCTTGGAACTCTGCCAGGTCGGCGAAACCACCAACGCCATTCTCCGACGGCATCAAAAAGAATAATAGAGACCATAGTTCTGTGAGGTTATTCTGTAACGGTGTACCAGTAAGAAGAAGCCTGGCTTGGGTATTGAAGGTGAGCAACGTCTGCCAGCGCTTCGACTTGAAGTTCTTGATGTTGTGTGCTTCATCCAAGATCATGCAATGCCATTGCCTCCGCTTGAAAACCTGCTGATCTTGCAACACGATCTGGTATGAAGTAATGCAAACATTCCACATGTCATTAGTTTTCCAACCTTGCCGTTTGCGTTTCCGCTCCTCGATACTCCCATAGTACGACAAGACTTTGAATCCTGGACACCATTTCTTGAACTCCATCTCCCAATTGAGCATGACGCTAGTAGGTACGATCACAAGATGAGGCCCCCATACTTCGTGTTGACAAGCAAGGTGAGCTAATAGTGCGATGGTCTGGATAGTCTTGCCAAGACCCATTTCATCAGCCAGGATACCATTTGTCTTGTTCTTGTATAGTCCGGCGAGCCAATCTAAGCCGTAATGCTGATATTCACGAAGACTTCCTCGAAGCAAGAATGGGACCTCGGTTTTCGGTACCTGAGATAGAGGCGAAGCTGATCGACTTGTAGCTGACTTGACTGTAGTCGGTGCCGTATCGACATCGGAAGGCTTGGTGTCAGATGTCCGTGGCGACTGACTCCGATCACGACTTGGGGGGCTCATATCGACATCTGCATCTGGACTTGTTTGAAGTTTTTCCGTTGAGGCGGTAGTTGCCTTAACATTTGATACTGCTGAAGGTTCTTGTAGGGCTGTTGATGTGGGAATTTCTGCCCCGGCAGCATCTTTGGCATGCTCCACAGCATCGATAATTTGCATCTCCACATCCTGCATTTGCAATGGCCCAGGTGCTGCTGGTGGCTCGTCGGGTTTGTTGGCATCAAGGGGATTCGTTGGGGGTCTAACATGAGCTGCAAGATCCGTTGGTTTTTGTCTTGGCTCGTTCTCTTGAGTTGTGTCTTGTGATTTTGAACCTTGATCGAAGGACTTTCCAGTACTGATTTCTGCCGAGCTCCCGGAAGAGAAATTGGCTATCCCGTCAGAACCGACGGTTTTGGCCGGCTGGTCAGTATCGGCTGTAGCTATCATCCCATCTAGCGTTGTAGTTGTCCCTTCCACGGGTCCCACATCATCTGTAGACGGCGATCCATCATTTACTGTGACTTCCTCTTTCAACTTCTTTAATTCTGATTTGCCAAAGAAAAGTCCCAGCAACCCGGACTGTCCCTCTGTCTCTGCATCCGACTCTTCAGACTCTTCATCGTCGTCCTCTGGGCTTGCCATTTCATCGTTGCTTGAACCTAGATCATCATCCATATCAACCGACTCGTCTGTTGTCTCACCTGGATCTTCTGAATGAACATCATCCATTGGTCGGTCTGGTTGGGGGAGTTCAGGAACGTTCGCATATTTCTGCCGCAGCTGATCTTGTGTTAAGCCTTCGTCTGATGCTGTCGACTTAGCATCCTCATCCTCATCATCAGATGAAGACATATTATCCTCATCTTTGACAGCCTCTCCTTCGGGGACTAAGTCGCCATCCGAACTCAAGCCATCGTCTTCATCCAGTGAAATTTCCATGTCGGTATCATCCATGTCATCAACTTCGTCATCTTCATCCTCATCCGATAGTAAATCCGAGCCAGCGTGTGCTCGACGTGCTTGGAGTTTCATCTCGGACATATTGACTGCTTCGTTGAGAGCGGCCTTCACGCGCTTCTGCTCAGCAGCCTCCCATTCTTCCAGGCGACGACGGTTGATCTCTGTTCTAACGTTTTCCCAAGTACCCGCAACCACTTTAACGACAGTCCTATATCGGGCAGTCCACATTGCATGAGCCTCAGCCTCGATTTGTTCAGCTGATTTAGGCTGACGGCGTATCCATTCATCACGGCAAGCTTCCGCCAGCCGCTTCGCTGTAGACTTGTGGCGCTGTTGTTCCATCAACATCAATTTCCGGAAATTGGCCATTTGTTTGACAAGATGGTCTTCATGAGCCCATTGTCGAGGTGGCCCTTCGGCGGGCTCGGGGACGTAGATGGAGGAGCGTTCCTGACTGAGTAATCCTCCCGGCTGCACCTCATCCTCGATGCGCAAGATGAGTCCAGCATCCTTCTCTGCCATTTCCTGTGTATATGAGGGCCCTTCATCGGCAGAGTCGAACCAACCGCCATCCTTGACATCTATATCAGGCGCTGCCCCAAGATATTCCTCAAAGCTGGATCCAATTTTTGGACGTGCGATTGTCTGCCCAGGGAATACGTTGACCTGGGCAGGATGAACAATGGGTATTGTCGTAGGTCTCACCCGGAACCTTATCTTAGTACTTCGGGAGTTCGAACCTTCCTGTTCGCCATGTTTTGAGTCTGAAGCAGGGCTTTCTTGACGATTGCGCAATGTTCGCGAGCTTCGGCTCGTCCGTAAAGATCGTTTCGGCGACGATTGAGGTATGGGTGCGGGAGGTTGCTTTTGTGTTCTAGGCGAGGACCTCACACCGTTAGTCAAAGGCTTCTTAGTGACCGGCTTGGAAGGTGGTGCCGAAGACTTGGAAGCAGTCGCTTTTCCAGCAGGCGGATGCCGCTGTGATCCATTTGTATGGCCATTTGTGGCAGCTGAACGTTTGTTGTCCTTGGTGGTGGGAGTGGAGTGCGATCCCAGAGAGCCCCTCGTCGGTCTCTTTTGGCCTAGGGGTTGTATAGCCACAGGAGGGGCATTAGTCCGGCCAGATCTCCGTTTGCCATCTTCAAATAACGTTGTAGGTCCTTCAGCCTCTATCTTTTTCCAGGGAGGAGATATGGGTTTTGGGCGGCGAAGTTGCTTATTCGGAGGGGGCGTGCTGTCGTGTGTTCGACGCCTTTTTGAAGGTCTCTCTTCTACATCGTCGGGGTTGGTGTTGGTGTTGGCGTCGGGGTTTGCTGGTGTGACGGTCGATGCCTCGTTGTTACCGGGGCTGCTAAGAAAAGCTTCGAGTTGGGACACATCCGATAAAGGAGAGTCGGGGGGTGAGGAGAGAGGATCGGTGGCATTTCGATCGGGTCGGGGTGCAATATCGATGGGTGGTTGTAGTGGTTCTGGCTTGCTGGCGTCGTTGTTCTCGTTGGTCTCGTTGGCCTCGTTGGTTTTGGTGGTGTCGTGTGAAGGCGCGGGCTCAGGCTCGGTCGACGCGGTACCCGTCATAGCTGTCCAGGGGGGTGAGAAGGGAAGGGAGGTAGGCTGAACTCGGTGACTCTACCATTTGAGGGGATAAAAAATAGGTCTACAGAAAGGTACGGAATCAAGGAATATTATTTCGGAATTTGACCATGACTGGAGTCCTGTGTCGATGGCTATGATGAGAATTGTTCTAGAATTGTCGTTTCTCAGCAAAAAGATGATGATTCAAAAAATTCGTAGTTAGCGGTGGATCTTCCTCCCACACTCCGCCTTCAATGACACCACCCAGAAGCCCTGACGCCCAGACGCCCAGACGCCCAGCTCTTGGGCAGAGATGGCCTAAGCTTCTTCTCCTCTTGGAGACGAGTGCCGCTAGACTGCCTGGGTCGGTAACTTAATGATAGTTTGAGTTAGTCCGGCTAGAACTACTTTGTAGAGGACAGCCACTCTGCCACCTCGATAGCCACACAACTTAAAGTAACTAGTACCAACTAACTACGTAATTTGTGGCTGTGATTGCCTTACCTGTCAGGTGTCCACCTGCATCTGCTGCGTGCGCTGGCTGCACCAATTACAGCCTTGGCATTTGACGATTGACGACGATACAGCTGCGATCTTGGTTGACCTCACCTCAAGCTCCATCCCGGATCCCCTATATCCACTCTGTCAACCACATCGCGATTCCATCGCATTGCAGGCAACTAGTAGCCCACGGTATATCTCAACTCGACGTTCCGCTATGCGCGACATCTAGCTCCACTAACACAATTGCCTCAGATGCTTTCCCGTCGAATTGCGAGAGCGTCGGCTCTCCGTACCGCAACGCGAAGACTTCCCGTTATCCAGTCACGCAGCTTCTTCCCCCCGTCTATGCTACCACCAAGAAATATCCTCGAGGAGAAGTACCCCGACTATCCGAAACTGACGGATGCTGAAGACCCAGGACTGGTGAGCTAGTACCGCAATGGACATGCGAGCCATGAAATAGGTTGCTGATGGCCGGCTTAACAGAACGGAGGCTACGTCAACCCCCCGCGAGTCAAGCGCCAACATCGAGACCCCAATGGAGACTGGTGGGACAAACAAGAACGCCGTAACTATGGCGAACCCGCCCACGAGGACCACGACGTTCTAGGCATGATGTCCCCCTTTGAGTACACCTGGGTCTCCTCCGGCAAGGGTATTGCCCAAGTTGGTGCATTCGTTGCTAGCTTTCTCGGGCTCTGTTGGGTCATAAGCATTGTATACCCAGACCAGGTATCATATCCTCGCGAGTTTGAAGACGGGTTGGAGAGAGAGCTGGGCGGGCCAGGTGCCGTACGGGTAAGTCGAATCCCTATATATCATCTAGACTGGTTGCACCACACGGGATCATTTCTAGAAGGGGCATCGCTGACAACATGCACAGGCAAGAATTTCAGGTGACCCGGAGCCATACGCCGATAAGGAGGAGGTAGAGTAGGACTAGAGTACGTCACGAAATCATACGTCACGGATCAAATGGAAAACCCGAAAACCCCCCAAAACCACCTGGGCATCTCAATTGCATACCTAGGTATGAAGCATTTTGCGTATCAATACGGTCAAATAGGCCCTATACATGTATGCTGGAAACTCCGAAAGCCTCTGTCCCCACCCACTCCGTAGGTGAGGTGGGCAAGAGCCTTCCGCCCCAACGAATATTTCTTTCTGTCAATGATGCACTTATATCAAACCTGGAAACCTTGATACGATCTGTGCTATGAAAGTTGCGGCGTGATCCACTTTGATCCTTCCGCCTTACCATCCCCTTACCATTTGCTGTATAGATGACGAAATCAGTAGTTCCTGATCGTAAGCTATCAAAACCGGCATGAGCAATCGTTACCAGATGTTTAGATTTATGGCATGTTATCTTCAACTTCAGATATGACCTCACCTGTTCTACTCAAGTATCAACCTTCTGTGGGTGGAAGGGGGTTGGGACAAGATGGGCCCCCACGTATACGCAGGAGACCTGCCAATGGTGCGCGTGGCCTAGGGAGTTCGAAGCAGGATGCTCCTTCCGTAGACTAACTCATCAATGGAATCACAAGGAAGCTACCTACTGCGTACCTACGTGAACGTTGGCAATCGCGCCCTAACCTGCCCAGCCTCGGCCTACTGAATATTTGGCAGGAGGTGAAGGATGGGGTACCTGCTCTAGCCCTAAGGCGTCATTATATGGCCAAGCTCTTCCAGTCATATCAAGTCTCAACATACAAACATATAAACATACAACCTTGGAAACATACAGACATGTCATTACTCTGACTCGCTGATTCCTTCAACTCAGACGCAAATCCTCCATCTCCATGTTCCAGTTCTCAATATCGTGGGCCCGCACCCCCGTCCACATCTTCGTCCTCATCCCTCTTGCTTCTCCTCCACCTGGAGGCGTCTTCTTTTGAATTCTCTATATCAATCACCAACTCACACTCGCTCACCTTCTTTTCGTTAACCCTATTTGTTGCTCCTTACAAAATTCCCAGACCCCTACATACCATCAGTCACGATGAGATACGAGGATTGGGACGTTCTTCTCTTCCCCAAGGGCTCCAAGGTCCCAATGAAAGAGTTCAAGACGAACTGCCATGTGATTCAAGATGCCGGTTAGTCTAACATTCTGGTCTTGTGCAGTCTGGGCGTCTGCTTACTCGCTTATCGGGTAGAGTTTGCATACGCCAATGGCTCTTACGGGCTTCCAACTATGACTTGCTTTATGCCTGGATTACGTCCTGGTACTCCGTTCAACATCTCGCTCCACTGCTGGCAGACTCCAGACGTCAGTCCGTTTACCAAAAATAGCTTTAGTGAACACCTTAACCTGGTCCAGTTCGAAGCACGCGTCCTCATTGATGGTCGGCTAGTCGCGTGCGTATATAACACCACGATTCCACTACTAGGCCATCAATCTAATGATTCCCCCGTGGACAGGTCGTCGTCGTTCGCTCGTACCGGACCTTGGCCACAATTGCTCAACCACAGTTTTGGTGAACAACTGAGACCTCACAAATACAACCAAAACCTAGCTGATGCTAACAGTTGCTAGATTTTACCAAAGATGGGGAGCTCGAGCTGCTGAAGTTCCCACAGTTTCGCAGTGAACTGCTTCGGCAGAGCTACTGGAGCCCTGCAGACGAGGTCGGCCGCATCAAAATTGTCATCAGCGAAGGTTTCCCTCGAGATTCACTGTCCGTCCCCATCGAGCGAGTAAAGAATGTCATCGCGTTCTCATTTCAGCATGCCCCAATTGGTAAGTGGCAAACTTTCACCTGCCTACCCATCTGTGTATAGTACCTAGCTGATTGCGCTTGCTTCGCAGATATCCTCGAGAGCTCTGGAATTGCTTGGCCCAACCCCAGCATGTGGCGCCGTGGCCCTTTCAACCCTTCGATGCCCGTCCCAACTCAGCATCCAGAAGAAGGAGCCGAGGCCCATCTTCATTCCCCTCGTCGCCCGCCAACCTATAATAAGACTACTATAAGCTCGTCAGGGCAGTCAAGCGGAATCCCAGGATTATCCTCAGTCACCAACAACGCCAGCACGTTGCTAAGCTCAATGCCAAATACCCAGGCCTTACTTCAACGTGGGTGGAGCAGCTCAGCTTCGGTGTACAATGATCCGTTCAACCAACAAGGTTCAGATGATCCTCTCGCCTTCATGGACTGGAGCAACGCGGCTGGGCCCGTCGGCTACAATCCAAACGCCTCTGATACGGCCACGCCAAGCTACAACCCTGCTCAGGCTAGCAAGAGTACCCGTGATCGTAGGATGACTAATTCTGATATCAGCATGTCTGACTTCAACCTCAGCAATTCCAATAACCCACAGATGATATCGGACGCCTTGAACTTCGCTGGCGGTAGTCTAGAGGAGCCAGGCACCAGTACTCAAGGTCCCAAAGTACCCACCAATACCCCAACAACATCCAGCTTTCTCGACGACCTCGGGATTGATATCAACAGAGTTGGCACGCCTGGAAGTATGTGGCTCTTTTCCAATACGCACGTCGCCACCCCAAATGTATCCCAACCAGGCCGGCATCAGAGCCTTACGACGACAGCTGAGATTGACAAGCAGTCCGCATTAGACACTCCGCCAACTAGCGAGTTCTTCAACGCCAACGGGCAAATCTCTGCAGATTTTGCTACTTCCCTAACACACTCACTCTTGAACCAACCCCACCCCCTACCAGTTTCGGCAGCAAACATACCGCTGCCAGCCTCAGAGGTAAAGTCTCGTAAGGAAGATAAAGAGAATTATGAGGAATCTCTGAAGAACACCCCAACAGTTGAGCACAGCGGCATGCGAAAAGTGTCTCAGGTGTTTGGCAGCCTCGGCAAGGGCCGTAAGAACAAGAACAACAGCAACAACTCCCCTCCAAGCGCAAGAACATTGTCTGGTGTTTTCTCAGCCCGGTCAACGTCGGCAGGAGAGTTTGGTCATGACCTCACCAACATCACTAATTTTACCAACCCTGACGCTGACGCTATCTCCACCGGTATTCCGAATACGGATGTATGCATCACTGATGATCTTGGGTCAGCCAAGGACGCCAAACGGTCACGACACTTCACACCTGCTAGCTCTAAAGTGATCGACGATGCTGATGAGCCTCGCCGCGGAAGCCCCCAAATCCGCTTGTTCGAGGAGAGCAAGTAATGTTATCTTGAAAAGGTGAAACAGACCGTGTATTTCCTTCTTGGCGGGTTATTGTATATTCATTTAGCCATGCGTCACATTATAGAGGAAGTTGATGGTACGGCGTTTGAGAGGGAATTATCGCCAATGACCCAACACAACATGTTTAAACCCATATCCTTAGGTGGCTATTGCCCTTATTATGTCACGATAGACATGTTCGTTCACCCAAGAATCGGTAGTTGGGAAGCATGGCTGGGTTAACTGCAATGGCGGCATCATTTTCGGGGTGACAAGGCTACACATATATTGCCCTTAGCCCTTACTTTCCTAATCTTTCCCGTCTGAGTTTTGGTAACGGGTTCTAGTAGGCATGGGACCGGGCATTCACACTTCGGCTGTGGGAGCTCTCAGGTGTGTGTATATGAGATTACTCGTCTTGGCTGATATCGTCTTATGAAGACCCTATGAATAATGGACATTCCGATACACATAGAGCACTGATACGAAACTATAAGGACCTTGGTTTCTTTGATATCCGACTCTTCAATTTTTTGATGGCCTGGCCATGAACTACTTGTTAAGCACTACTATGGCTCGGCAGACTTAACTATCTCATCAGATCCGGTCCACGTATATGACCTACGGATGTTGATCTGCGCGTGATAAGAATAAGCGGTTACAAGAAAAACTTTGTTAAGCTCTCGCTCATCCCATCTGTTTCGCTCTTCCTCCCCTTTTCCAGGGTAGCAATTGTTTCCTTAATAGTCACTCTGACAACCTTCACACCATCAACGGGCAAGCCGAGCAACTCATCCCGCGTCCGGCCCCACACGTTCCCGTCCCAACTCCTCCGCACCAGCAGCGGCCCCGTCTCAGCTACATCGTCCCCATCAACACACACGAAGAACGTCGTGTCCAAGCCCTCGACGAAGCGCTTCTCCCGGCAGAACCAAGGAAACTGCCGCACGGCCTCGCCATAGCCCCATTCGATCCCCTCGTGGCCTTCCCCAGGTGCCACATACACCAACCGCTCCTCTCCCGGCTTCCGCCTGGCCGCGCCAGGATCCATAGACCGAGCGCCGAACCCGAGATCCTTGCCGTGCGTGTGGTACTGGAAGACGAGGAAGACGGGCTGGGCGCGCACGGCCTCGGACGGCCAGTCGGCATCGCCGTTCGCTAGGATCAGGAAGCGGGTCTGCAGGCCGTCGTGGCAGTGGTACGGGATGCGGATGGGCTGCTTGTGCTGCTGGGGTTGGGGCTCGGAGGCGGCGAGGGCGAGGGCGGCTGGTTCCTTCCCAGCCCGATCCAGGTCTGCCTTCCCGGGGGCCGTCGGACTCGCATCCCACGGAGGTAATTCGAGCATCAGCATGCCGTACTCGACGGGGTCCGGCGTGTCGATGATGAGGATGTGCGTTTTGTGCAGAAAGCGGTTCTTGGCGCAGCGCGTGGGATGGAGGGCGGCGGCTTGCTGGATTAGCTCCTGGGTTTGGGCGGACGACGGCGGGCCTCCTGAGGCTGAGGCAGAGGCAGAGGATGTAGGCGTGAGTTTGGCTTGGACGCGACAGCCGTATTCTTCTGGCGACTTCAACTTGAACGCTGGCTCCAAGTCGGCAACGACTTTTTCTTCGGATAGACTCGAGTGGATGTAGATGGGGATGTAATAGCCCAGGGGACTATTTTTCGTTGGCGTTGGTGATCCAGGTTCAGGATCACCATCACCATCATGATCAGTCTTATGATCACTTCCGTCGCCATCATCTCCGTCTCCGTTGTCAGGATGGAGCTCGTAACTGGCTTTCTGCTCTTCCCACGAGGAATTGTAAACCTGCAGACCGCCCACCACCAAGCCGACATCGAAAGCCTTCATGCGAAACGAGTCTACGTTGCATTCCAGCTCGTCATCGTCTACCGTGACCAAGATGACCCCCTTGCTCCGCCACTCCCTGTCGACGGCGACGATGAAGTACCGGGGCTCGAAGTCCAAGGTGTCGCGCTTTCCCAGCTCGTCGAGACGCTCGAGACGCTCGAGATGACAGTCGAAGACGGCGCGCAGCGACTGGCCCACAAATCGCGGCTGCGGGGCGAGACGCACGCTGTCGCCCGGATCGCTGCCCAGCTCGAGGCACGCGCCCTCGCACTCGCGCTCGAGCTCTCCCAACTCCGCGTCAGTCAGGTCGACGAGGGTATAGAGCGTGGTTGGGTGCAAAGTCATAGGCTCGTCGTGGTAGCGTGCCATCGACGGTGCCTTGGCGGGCAGGGAAAGATCTGGGTGCTCTGTATCGGACATGATTTTGGGGGGTATTAGTTGAGTTATATAAGTAGTAACGTCAAGCGTTCGTTCGTGTTTCGAGGTGTATACATAGTACTCGGGATTGTAGGTACAGGATTGAGCCTTGTTGGTAAAGAACAAGGCCGCACAATTCGGGAAATCGAGGATGGGCACATGACGAGAAGCCGATCATATCTCAATCGCGTATACGGCAACGCGGGATAGTCCGCCGCTGATGAGTCAGCACTCATGTCCGATTAGTAGGTTTTTCAATTCCAATCACGGCTTGGGATCAGTTGTTATGGACTCAGGTCTGAAGTACCTGGGCATAAAATGTGAGGTTTCATAGACATACGTTGCGGGTTTAGTTGCAACTATTTACAAGTTCTGGAATGCTAGTGGTGAGCGGGACTGGCTGGATTGTGCTACGATCAGGGGAAGCTTGGTGTAAGGAAGTGTCTTGAATGAATTTTGGAATAAAGGAGAGTGCGGTGGAAGGTTGGGGTAACGAGGATGGTGGTTGAAAGATGAAACAAAAAAAATCCCTTCACAAGGGTCATCATTGGTGTGATCATCCCAAGTCAACTCTGTGAGTTACTTTCACATCCCAGAAAGATTATCATCATTAGGGCTCGAATCATTGACCGGCCGAGGTTGTTGCCGACTGGGTGTATACAGTTAGAGCTGGATGCAATGCCGTCGACATCCAGTTGAGCCACTTAACCTTGACCGATAGTTACTTGGTAAGGGATTATCAAGGTACTTATGTGCATCTGTAGAAGCTTAGTATGCTCCCTATCAATGCAGTTGGGCTGGAAAGCCTGTGTACACATACATAGACTGCGTCGGGTTGCTGGGGTTACATGTGTGTATGTGACTTGGTCACTGGAAAGGATACTGGGGGTAGTAGTCAGGGACACGTTAGCTGCTGTAGTCTGTATGTTTCTATGCAGCTCCAAGAGTTCTATGATACGTCCATCTTCATCCCACGGAAGAAAATGAACAAAGAGACAACCGGTGTTGGTAGCCCAACGCCATCATTTACCGTCATGATGTATAGTTGCAACTCGTCTGGTGCCATCTCGTCCAAAATGCTAGGCACCCTTTACCTAGTCCAAGCACTAAATCAATGGAGAGAATCTTTCATTCATTGTGACTGCGGCAAACTCGTGTTGGAACCTCAAGGTTATACTACCATCTAACCTCTAGTCCTCTACAAGTCAGGGGTCGCGCTTAGACAACAAAGGGCGGACAAGCCCCAGCTTCAAGACATCATGATCAACCTAACTGCAAGAAATCCATGCCAATAACTGAGGAGCCACCAATGCCCAAATAGCCCATTCTGGGGTATTAACTACTTTGCAAAGACGGTGGTGACTGGCAGACAAGGAGCACTCGAGAGGACAATGAACGCAAGGACGAAGTCTTTATTTATGGTACAATTTCTTCGTTTTCGTGGTGGATTCTCCGGCGCAGTCGCTGCTTTTGCTGCGGCTGGTTATATTCGATAGATGGCATCGGCTGCTGCGCCCGCTCGTCCCGAACCCGCCTCGCCTCGGCTGCCGCCTCCTCCATGGCGCGTTCCTGGCGGCTCAGCTCGGCCTCGTCGTGCGCGATGGCGGCGCGGCACGCGTCGGAGCACGCGGCGCCGAATTCGCGCTCGGCGCCGACGATGAGCTGGAGGCAGGCCCTGTGGCGGTTTTCCCCGTGTCTCTCGTAGCACCGGTGGGACATCACGCGCGCGTCCGAACGGTCCGGCTTGAGCTTGATGTGCACCTGGCCCCCGCCGACCGCCGGCGGCATGTCGCCGCCCACCGACCGCCCGCAGCGCCAGCAGAGCACCAGCGAGTAGTAGCAGGCCCGCGCCTTGGTGAAGTGGGGGTACTTCCGTTCCGCGTCCGCCAGGTCCGTGAAGTACGGCAGCCGCGGCTAGTGGCTCTCCGCACTGGTGGACCCGCTGCCCGGTCCGGCCTTGGTCGTATTGACGTTGATCGTAGCAAAGCCCCCGGACGATAGCGGCTTTTGAGGGGGCTGTTTCGTGGCGGGGTGATTTTCTGGGGGTGGATCCCCCATGGTTCGTCAGTCTCTGATTTGACTTCCCCTTTTTCGCGTCGTTACTCTGTCACGCGGTATCGGTCTAAGGGACTGTTAGTAGGCACGAAACGATTGGTAATGACTCTTCCAGGTTTGTATATACCGAATGCAATGGAGAGGCTCCAGTAGCCCAATCACTAGGCCCCAAAAACTTGAGAAATGAACTGAATGGATGATGTTGTTGGTGACCAACTCCTTCTCCTCCCTCGGCCTACTAACATCGAATATATGCTGTTTATTATGTTGATCAATAAGTCGATGAGGGGAGCGGGATCGTGACAGTGACACTACCATGCCTCCCTGGAGCTTTCCTCGGATCGAACCTGTTGGGGCCAGTCGATAAGCTACCCCGAGACCGACAGGCTTCAGATAGTATCTCGATGGTTGATATGAATGTTTCGTATTATACGTTGCGTCTATCGTTGATAAACCAAATAACGTGGAAGTCTGATTGAGTTGTAGCTTATTTAAATATCGATACAGTGCCAGTGCTGCCTTGGGAATGCATACAATGATGACGTGTGCTGAAATCATAGTCGCTCTTTCCCCGAGAAAGATGGTTGGTCATTACTTCTTCGATAAATCCATTGTTCCAATGTTTCGCTTCACGCAACCCTTGATCGTCTGCCTGAATTTTGCTCGATAAGAATACTGGGCGGGGCTCTGCCATTCTAGTGAGGTTACCTGGTTGTCTAGGTAGGTACTCATGTCGACTGTATAGGTATATGCATTGAGAATTGCGAGACTCGATAAAACGAACATAGATACGATGAAAGAACATGATTGTGAATACCTCAGTCACACCCCAGTCACGCGAATCCTTAGTTACCTCAAATGCAGGTCCCAAGGATTTAGTTGAAGACATATTACTATTTTCTTCTTCTTTCTGAATAGGGGGAAGGGCCCCCCTATTTGCCACCACTGTTCCATTTTGGGCTTAGGGCATTTAATCACCGGGAAGGAACTCTTATACCTAGCTACGTAAGCTTATAGTTATATAAATACCTTATTAAGTGGTTTAGAAGCTTCTAAAGGCTTTCGTAGCTTATAGGAATCCACCCATTTTCTAACTAGGTATTCTGGAAACCGATCTGCTTTTATCGAACCATTGTATCATAGCATGACATCCAAGTATATATTAAGCAGAACAACTGCCATGCCACCGCAGCACGTTATATTTGCGCGCTTATTAGCATATTAGTATCGTGAGGTGCGATACCAATTAGCAGGGTCGTCCCCTAGGCACTCCCCAACTGGAACAGCTGCAGTATGTTGTATTAATCAGTATATGTATGCTTCTACGATGAAGTCATCTTTACTCACACCGAAGTCCGCGCTGTGCAAGCAAGCCGAGCACTCGAGGCACCAACGTCTCGACGGTCGTCTGGTGAACGTCATGCATCAAACTGATTGTCCCTCCCGCATTGAGGCCGTTTTCGTAAATCGTATAGCTTGCCCCAACCGTATCCGGCGTGTCGTTCTGCCAGTCTAGCGTGTCGATGTCACACTGGATGACATGGTAGCCGAGAGAGCCCAGGGTCTGCAGCGTGGCTTCGTTGTAGCTGAAGTAGGGAGGGCGCATATACTGCGGGAACTCCCCCAGGATATTCAGCAGGGCCGCTTCCAGCTGTGCCATCTGCGAAGTGATCCCAGCGGCGTCCAGGGTGGCCAAGTCGGCATGGCTCCATCTAGTATGCAGAGTCCATGTTGAGCACTCATTCGCCAAAGCACGCAGGGGGTGGGCCAACACTCACGTATGGGACCCAACCTGATGTCCGTCAGCGACCATTCGCTGGATCGTTGGGACGTAGTTGTTGATGCTGTCCCAGTTCTGGCCGTTCACGAAGAATGTGGCTCTTTGGCCATTCGCAGCGAGCATGTTGAGCAGCTCCTCCGTATACACATAAGGGCCATCGTCAAAAGTCAGAGCAACAACGCCAGGCTGCGTACAGCCGTATATGACAGTGCCATATGGAACGGTAGATTGCCGAGCTGACAGGATCGGGACCGCTAGAGCCCGAGAGAGGAGCACCAGGCAGGGGATGAGTAGCGTGAACATGATGAAATCTTCGCTATCTAGAATCTCTTGACACTTGCATGTTGGTGGTGAACTCTGATAGCGCTTTTATATGATTTAGGGAGTCTTGAAGTGTTGACTCATCGCGTCAGGAAGCATGAGACCAACCCACCCCCCAAGCGGTGTCATGCGCCAAGTCATCTGGTTTCTCACTTAACATGGCCTGCCGTTACCGTCACTGGCGGTCTGAGAGGCCGGTTTCCCTGGTTACTGGTGAAGCCCATCTCGTATGTCTGACAAAGCAACGGGTATTGAGCAGGATGTGTGACATACCCAATCCCTAGTGACTTGATATGGGTGGTCAGATTGACACCGGTGGCTTGGTGATACACCTGGGCTGAGGGATCAGTTTTCGGTGCATAAGATACTCATCTGCAACCATTGGCTGATTGAATTCGCGCCTTTCGTCATACTCCGGTATCTACGCCCTTTCTCAGTTGGATGTCCATGTCAGCTGCAGCCATTAGTTCCTGTGAGCATTTCGGTTACCGAGGCCGACGTTTTCCAAAGACTGACCTTACGAATGTTCGAAATAGGTTGATGCTTCATACGACCAGAAGTTCATACTGCACCATTATGTGGGTTGGTCTTACCGCAGCTCTCCGGTTACACAGACGTTGCATAGAACACGCCCGTGTTGTCATTTGACCGGCCATAAAGGCGATTATATAAGATCAATCCATCGTAGCAGGATATCTTTGCAGATATGCATAAGCTTGGTGAGATAAGACTGATCTTGGCAATCAGTTCCATTCTTTTGGTCGTTCCTTCATGACGCCTTTTCTACTCTGATACTTGAATATATATTTTATCGCATGATATCATTCGTTCCTGGAAAGCTTCTTAGAACTATTATATAGGTTACACAGCATCCCAGCCTCCACGATCTTACTAGAGCCTAGTCTATCTCACGTCATCTTTCCAGTGTACTATGTAGGTAACTCTTCTTGCTCCTGATATTTCGGGGCATTGTGATCTACCTTCGAGAATTCACACCCGCTTGGATAATCTAAGCTCTACTGTTGATTTCTACCTCTCCGCACTTCAATGCAGAAGTGATTATTACGGGAGTCCTACCCCTTGTATGAGATATTACTACTACAGAATTCAGTGTGGGATTATAGGAGCCCACCTAGCTTGTTTATTTCCAGGGGCTCTATCAAAGCATCTGGGAGCCAGGGGCGCCTTGCTAAGTCCTTCTAGATCTATCAAATGTTCCTGGCACAATGAAATGGATTCGGAAATTTGTCTGGTTCACTTGAAAAGTGGCTAGGTTTCGATCTATGATCTATGATATAAATGTTAACATCAATAAATGTTTAGCTTCGGCGTTAGGACAGCCCCTTTTTTATTACTTGCTCATGAATATGGGTCCCTACAGTTAGGGGTCGATTACATAAGCCTACTATATGTCTGTACGAAGTATGTTTGGTACAAACCTTCGGGTGCCCACATAAATCAAGAAAGATCGATGTTGATCCTCAACGCCTCATCATAAACCGTGGAGCAGTCATGTGATTAATAATTCCAAAGGCATGGCTGATTGGTGCTATCATCTCTGCCTCTTTCTAACCAACCTGCACCTTTCAAGCACAACAATTATGCAGATGGCGCCGAATGCCCCATCGATCGACCAGAGCAAACACCCACCACGATGGCCAACAACTATAAAACACTGAATGGCTTCGCTGGTTTAGCCCCCGAGCTGAAGATCAAGATATTTCAAGCATTGCCCAACCTGCATTCAGCTGTTGCACTACGCCTGACGTGCTCGGAACTTAACGAGCTGTACCTGAGGTATGAGAGTGGTATCAAAGCGGCTCTTAGAGACAGACAAGTCCAGGTTATAAGTTCCTTCTATACCTTCCTGACGACGCTGCACATCCCCCGATCGGCGCTGAAGCATCCGCCTTCGGATGGCTGGTCCCATATGGACCCGCAGAACTGCGCCGAATTTGGCAAGACGGGCTTCGTCGTCGACGTCCTGCGCCACCTGCCATACATCGCCGAGACGGCGAACCTCGGCGACAATCTGCACAATATCGAGCTAAGGTGCTACGCGCTGGACTACTCGACGCGAACACCGGCGGAATTTCGATCCATCGATAGCAAAATGTCCGCCTGGTTATCCGAGCCCCTATCCAAGCACAAGATACTGGTTGCCAAGAATTCCGGAAACGGTGGCATGGTCCTAGTGCTCGACACGGCGAGAGCAGAGATCAATGTGCAGATCATCCCCTACCGGGGGGACTTGGTGATGGATATCGGAGGGTACTTCAACATGGCGGCGAGACGGTGCCGGAACCTCGAGATCATGTTTGTGCCTGGCCACGACACTATTGTTGACATCGAATGGAAGCCCGAAGACGGAAACGGAGACAAGTGCCCCGACAATGTCGGTAGTCTATTGGCACAAGAGGAAACCTATCCGACCCGAAGGGATGCCAAATGGATAAGGTATTTGTATCGTAAAGCGGGATGGCCTGGCACCGAATACCAGAAGGAAAGAGCATTGCGAGCCATCAAGATGTTCGTAGAAGCACGTATGGACTGAGTTATATACGAGCCCCTATACTGGATCTCTAAGAGATGGGGATTTCCTTTTGGGAACCACGGGCCGTAAACACAAATAGTTAAAGGAAGATATAACAGCCATAATGTAGAATCAAGCAAAGAAAACATCCAATTATATTCTGATATATAGAAGGGACTGCCAGAATGGTCTAATCAATTGCGATGTTTTTGTTACTCGAATACCTGGGGAATAAGGACATTACACGACAAGCCCAGATATACCACTCACCCCTTGATTAAGGTTCAACAGGGGTTGTTAGTCTTTTCAGAGATACTAGAGATCCAATCGGAACGTCTGACTTAGCTTTTGAGACAGCATGTGATTGGCGATGCATCACTGTGTTATATACTTAAAGAAGAGTCCTAAGACGAGAGGCCAATCCAAATCTACCCCTAATCATATAACCGCCACCATCGAAATTTCATTTCTCGAGAATCACGATACTCCTTTGGCCAGATGTACATGATATAAAGTAGACCACACCCTTCTCGACGCACTAGAAGATGGCCAAGGCGTTCGGTGGCGATCCGACCAGACCAGGGATGTTCAGGGGAGCCGATGTCAGCAAGAAGCTATACCTGCCCGATTTCTTGCAATGCTCCGACAGCGCCTTAAGATACCACAGCTCGCCGATAGGCATCCCAAACATGGACAGCAACCAGGGGTGCAGAACTACGAGGCCCCAGATTAGCATTTGATTTCGACGAGCTCCGACCAGCTAACTGCGACGCACAGAAGCTGCAGGCTCGGTAAAGATGAGAGAGAGAGAGGGGGGAGGGGGGACAGTGATCTGCTCAAACGTACCCAAGTCAGCCGTGCCCCCGACGGACCCGTCCTCCTTCAGCGGCATCAGGGCCTCGAAAGCCCAGGCGTCGCCGGCCACGGCGGCGAAGTGGCGGTTCCACAGCCACCTGGCGGACTCGACGGTGCCGTGCACGCCGGCGATCTTGCCGGCCTGCAGCTTGGCGAAGTCTTCCGGCGTGGGCGCCTGCAGCACCTCGGTGAGGCCGGTGCGGACGACGAGGACGTCGCCGGCGCGGAGCTCGACGCCCTGGTCCCGGGCGACGGCCTCGATCTGCTCGGGCGTGATGCGGTGGCCGTCGAGCGGGTGCCAGACGGCGTTGTCGTCGTCGCCGCCCTCCGCCTTCGCCTTCGCCTTCGCCTCGGCCCACGCCTTGAAGTCGATCAGCACGCCGCGGGCGACCAGGCCCCCGGCCGCGTGCCAGTGGTCCAGCGTCGGCATCTCGTTGGCGGCCGTGTGCGGGGCCGCGAGCGCCTCCCGCGTGACGGTGACGCCGTTGTAGGCCAGGCCCGACGGCTGGTGCTGCCAGTGCACCAGGCTGTCCCACTGGCTGCTGAGCTGCGTGTTGAAGTGGATCTCGTCGTCCCAGCCGATGCCCTCCGAGAGCTTGGCCTCCCGCAGCGTCATCTGCTTGTGCTCGGGGGACATCCGCCCCGGCATCGGGAACGGCATGGCGTTTAGCGGCCAGCTGTTGTGCGCGACGGCGGCCTCTCTTGTCAGATCTGTATGCATACCAAAACAACCGTACTGCACTTGTCCCCGAACGAACTTGCTACTCACTTTAGCGAGATAGAGACGCCATCCCTCGCTTCGGCGCACGCAGCCTTCACCACCTCAGGGGTCAACAGGTTCAGAGTTCCCAGCAGATCTTTCTTGCCACCCTTGTCGAAGATACCCCAGGCACAGCCCTGCGGCATGCCCTCGACTTTGGGCAGGCTGTCAAAGTCCGGCACTTGTGAGGCGTCCATGGTTCTGGGGTAGAATGGCTGTCGTTGGAGAGGAATGATGCCCCTTACTTTAGATGAAAGTCTAGGATTGGGCTATGCAAATCAAGTATACACAAAGAAAGTCGGCTCAATGAGCCGCGATTCTTAAAAGGGCCCCTAAGGCTGCGTGGAGTCGCCATGCATGATTCTATAAGTAGGCAAGGCTGCCATGAAAGGTGGGAAGCTGACGACCTAGATCTTTCAGCTAATACTAGCGATCATCCCGAGGCAGTCCCATGCAAGGAGGAACGCTCGAGTGATACCTAGGCATTGCCCTTATAACCCGCAGTAGTATAGCCTCGATAAGTTATAGGATAGATACCCAAACTGCCAAACCCCCCTCTCCTGACCCATCATCATTGCAAGCTAGCTCCGTATACGCGGTAGGATGTGATTTACTACGGCAGAGCTAAGTCTAGAGGAAGATGCTCTGGGAAGAAAGATCCACTGGATCCGCTTTCTCAGCTCGCTTATCCAAGCGGATACGCTTCGTAGACAAGCTGTGCCACAGTAAAAGGAGTGGCATGAGAATCTGCATACTACCTATGTGGTACGAATATACTACTCAGGTATCCTCTGCCCCCGGCCCCCCCGGCCCCCCCGGACCCCTGCGATGAGACCCCGCGCCGTTGTCGTGGACTCTACCGAGCTGCCTACTACTGTAGTTAGTTGGTAACGAAACGGACAGGTCATTCGCCAAGAGGCAGACCGTTGCATCTGCAGGGTATATACAGGGCATCATTCAACGATTGACGAACACGAATACGAAATAAGACACTCATGTCCCGAACAATCGAGCGATGGATCGATATTTTCCATGTTTTCCACGGGCTTCATGACACAGGTAGTATCATGGTACTATATCGTAGTAGTTCCTCTGTATCGGGAGTGGCGGTTGAGAGGCGGCGCTGCTGTGGATCTGCGAGAAAGACCTGAAAGCTGAATGAAATAAATAAAAGGGACCTAGTTACAGGCTATAAGTTCCTACAGGTACTTACTTAGTACCTACTTACCTTACCGCGCGGGGGGGGTTTTTGGAGACGGTCCCGGTAATCGATACGGCGCTAGGGACAGTTACAAAATTTAATGCTGGTCTCTAAATATCCGACATAATCTTGTGCTTTTACGCCCGGTCCTTCGAACCCCTAGGGAATTACTGCTATTAACAATTCACTTAGGATTATACTAAAAATCCGGACTCGTTATTAAATTGAAGCTAATTATAATTATGCGCTTTAAGCTATTAGAATTTTATATTCCGATTTTCCGATTCTTAGCATTATAGGGAATGCCCGGATTTATAACTATTTCCCTTTTTTATTATAATCGTCCTTAATTATTATCGTTAATTTCCCTTTTTATTAAGCGCCAATGATTTTGTTTTAAAAGTTATTTATTTGCATATTATATGTTACGTATAAGATGTTCGTTCTTTACGAAAGCCGGGAATAAATTCGTTCCGTTATATTTATTTTGTAATTGGATTTCTTCGGGATTTCGTAAATGGTACGTATTATCGGGATAATAGCTAATTACGCTTTAAGGCCCGTCGTAATAAGGTTCGTGCTTTTTTTGGCGTTGGCGAATATAAAGAACCTAATCGCCCGAAACGTACGTTTTAATAAGCCTTTTTTTTTTAAAGGTACGTTCGTATTTTATTACGGAACGCCTTTATATTATTAAAGCGAGCTTTTGCGATTAATGTTTCGTGGTTTATTGCTAATAGCTTGTTATTTTAAAGCTTTTTTTTTTCCGTCGGTTCGCGAAAATATTTATAGAATTCCGATAGGGTTTGTTTTTAAAAGAGAATTGTACCGAATAGTAAGAAATATGGGTTATAACCGTTCGACTTAAGGATATGGTTATAAATAATTATCGTTCGTTACAATAATTCGGGCAACGAACGGGCCGTAAGATTTGCTTGGTATTTACGTAACATAATTTTCTTTAGGTTTTTATTAACTTTTTTTATTTTTCCGTTACTTTTTAGGCGTTTTGATATAACAGCCTTTATAATGAAGCCTTGTTTTTTGTTTTAAGCGTTTGCGGCTTTATTTTTAAAAGCGCCGGCGTTATTATTAATTTATTTTTTAAGGATATCGTAAATACGCCCGATACGGAAAAGTATAAAGATCGTATTTCCGAATTAAGCGAAAGGAATAACGTTAATTTTTATTTATTCCGTAACGTATTTAATAGTTATAAAAATCGTAAACGAATTTATTAACGTATAGTCGATTGCTTATTTAATTAGGAATGCCGGAAGTTATACGGATTGCAAGTCTGGTAATAAGGGATTCGGTTTTTTTATTAATTAATAAGCCGGGCATTCGACGATTATTTGCTGCGTAACGAAAACGATTTTCGGGTATTAAAATTGCTTTTGCGTATTACGAAGCGTTATTTTAACGATTAAATGGCCTTGGTTATAATAAATCCGTTTTAATTGTATTAAGAATTTATCGTATTCGAGAATTTCTTATAAAGTTTATGCTTTCGTAGCGGTGCCCTTTACGTACGAAGAGTCGCCGGATATTTTTTCGTACCTAATTATTTTATATAGCTTATTTCGATATATAACAAAGTGCTTATTAATTTATTCTCGTTATATGATTAAAGGTAAAAGGGTATTATATAAAAAGGTTTCGAAAATGGCTTAAAGATTTAGTCGGTTTAATTAATCGGCGTAACGAATCGGTTCGGTTTTTTCGATTGCCATTATTGCGGCTTTTTGGGGCTTCGAAAAGTAATCGGTAAGGACGTTCGTTCGGCCCGAACGATATACGATACGGATTCCGAAATGTTCGATGGCATTAAAGAAGCGCAATATACGGGCCGGTTATTCGGCTTTTGTATTAATTATTTTTAGCGATTCGTAATTAATAATTACTATTATATTGCCGCTTTTAATTTAATGCCGCCAATATTAAAGTGTTAACATAATATCGAAAAATTCCTTTTTTTAAGCGGAATATCGTAATTAGGTTTTTATAAGCTTTTTCGAGAAATAAGCAATTAGGTATAAAACAAAGGCGCCTATTATTTTTATATAAGGTTATAATAGCGTTACGCCAACGAATCATTACAAAGCGTTTACTTCGAAAATAATCGGGCGGCGTTAATCGAATTTCCGAATTACGGGCGTTATTATAATTATTTCGTAAATTGCCTTTTAGCTTGCTATAGCTTTGGAAAATAATTCGATATGCTTATTTTTCGGGCCGCTTATAAAGGTTATAAATAGCCTAGCGATTTCCGAATACCTATTAATTAAGTGCCGTAAATAATCGGCGGCATTTATAAACGTTCGAATTTTGGTTATTATTGCCGGCTTGGGCTTATTCCGGATAGCCGCGACTTTAGCCGGATCGGCTTCGATTTTTTTTTCGGAAATCATAAAGCCTAGGAAGATTTTTTTCCGGACGAACATTAGGGATTTTATGGGGTTTACGATTATTTCGTAACTAAAAAGCCTTTTAAATAGGGCGAATATGCGTTCGTAAAGCTATTTGGATATGTTAATTTATACGGCCATATTATTTAACATATTCGAAATAAATTCGTAAAATGGTTCGAGGATTTTTTTTATTAATGCCTAAAAGGTTATTAAGGCGTTACAAAATTCAAAAGGCATTATTAATTATTCGTAAATGCTAAATGGAATTACGAAAGCGGTTTTTTTAATGTTTGGCTCGTGGATTTTGATTTATCAAAAGCCATTCTTAAAATCGATAAAGCAATATTAGCGATATCCGGCCGTTTGTTGGATTTTATTTATTACGTTAAAAAGCGGGTAGGCGTTTTTTTGTTGGATTTTATTAAGTTCCCGATAATTATAATAAAATCGCCATATTACGTTTTTATCGAACTTATTAGGCTTCGTTATTTGGCCCGGTGCCTTTTTGGGTATAAATAACGTAAACGAATCTTACGGATTCGTATTAATACGTATAATTATTTCCAAATGCTTTTTAACGAATTTACGGAATGCCCGAAATTAAACAGGGCTGTATCGACGTAAAAGAAGTTTAATGGGTTTGTTGTTTTTAATATCGATATAATAACGGGTACGTATATTTGTAATAACCTTTTTTAAAGCGAGCCTAAATAGTTTTAGGAAATTATAAACGTATTATAAAAGGTATTTACTAATGGCCCTATTATTCGTTAAAATGAATTTGTATTAGGTTATTGGATTAGGTTCGGTTATTACGTAGGCCGTTTTAAAGACGTAAAAGGTACGTAATAAAGCGATTAAATAAATTACGGGCTTTTCGGTAATTTTAATTAAGGTAATTATTTCGTTTTTTTTCTTTTTTTTATAGTGTATATCCAATTTGTGGAATAGATTTTTTCCGAAGGTTAAGTTACCGAAAAAGGTGCCGTTGGAAATAATTTCCGTTAATATTCGAAACGGAATGGTATTGCTATTAGGCATTAGAAATCGGGCGGTAATTATTACGTTACGCGAAATCTTCGGTTTTATGTTTTTAATTTTTCGCATTATTAACGGTTTCGAAGAATTATACGTTTTTAACGTAGCTGCTATCGATTCGGAGATATAATAAGAAGTATATCCGTAATTTAGGAAAATTATGAATTCATTTCCGTCAATTGTTTCCGTAAAGAAGAGGTTATGATTTTTACCGTACCTTTTTCGTAAAGGTTTATCCCTATTAAGGGATGGTCTGTTGCTGGCGTTTATTTTTATTAAGTAAACGCGGCGTTTTTATTCGTTATTTTCGAATTGCTTAAGAAATTCGTTAAGGTCGCGATCGAATTCCTCGTTATTTTGTAGCTATTCGGTAAAACTTCTTTCGGAGTCGTTCTTGCTATTATTTTTAACGCCGGCGAAATATACGTAAGGCCGCTTATTTTTTTTAAACTTATTAAAGGCTAACCGGAGTTTGTTATTAATGGCGTCCTAATATAGGGTTTCTTTAAAAATAACCTTTTTGCCCGTATTTGCGTATTATATGTTTTTCGGGAATTTCGTCTTTATTTTATAGTTTTTAATTTAATGGCTTTGCTTGTTATAATTAAAGCATTTATTATTTTCGGCTTTTGCGGCGAAGCCCTGTTCGGCCGCGGCGTAAACGTTATGGCTTTTATTGCGAAAATCGGTAATTTCTCCGAATCTTACGGCTTAAGGTACGGTAATTATTACGTTCGGGGGCTTTAATTAAGTTATGCCGGATTTAGCTTATATAGCCTTTATAACGATTAGGTTATAAAATGGCGTTGCTTTTTTCTAAAATTAAACGGTAACCGAAGGGATGCCATAAATTTTTCCTTTAATCGCTTAACGGGTAATTAATTCGGCCTATTAAATAATTATTTCGATCTTTTATGCGTTATTAAAGTTTTCGAATCGGTCGTTAAAGGTTAGCCATATATTAGGCAAATTATTACGTAACGTATCGATAAGGATTTCTTTTGCATAATAGCCATTGCGAATGTTTTTTGGCATTTTATAAAAGGCTTTACGAATGCGTTTTGCGAAGTTTAATATATTTTTATCTTAATACGGAAGTAACGTTACGAAATAAATTAACGTTTCCGAAAGGGCATTATGATCGTTTAAAACTTGGAGAATATATTTTACGAACGTTACTTAATTTGGCTTATTATTGCGAATATATATTTTTACCTGCTAGAAATCGCCGGTAAATTCGTCCGTAATTCGGTATGCCTAGAGATTATATAGGATTAGTGCTGCTAAAAGGCGTTTTTGGATTTTTTCCAGCTTTTTTAAAACCTAACCGTCGGCCTAAATTAGGCGGAAGTTTGGAGGTATCGTTATTTTGTTTTTCGTTTCGGTATGGCCTATTTCCGCGGTATCGTTTGGAAATATAATTAAGGGCTATATCCTTTTTATTCGTTCTTTTTGCGGATTTTGAATGTGGTTTATAATGGGCGGCATATATGCCATATTAATTTTTTCTTTTATTTGCGATTTATCGTAATAAAATAAGCATTAAGTATACGGCATGTATTGGTTTTGATCGAATTCGGGCGGTTCGCGGAAACCAATTAGCGATTTCGCACTGCCGGCGGTGGCCGCTTTTCCGGTATTAAATATGGGCTATTATTATTGTTATTATTAAATCCATTCGTTTTTTCGGCGAAGTTATTAATTCGGCGTTTCGATCTTTTTGCCTTTGGGCTTAATATTAAAGTGTTCGGTTATTTTTATAACTTTATTTATTAGGTAATTTAGGTTATTTTTTATTAAGGTATTTTTTCGTTCGATATTTTCGAATTTTTTGTCGAGAAGTTCGTATAATATGCCGTTTTTTTAGGCGGGCTTTACATCCGTGAGGGATTCGGCGAAAGTGCCGCTTTGGGCCGAAACGCCCTTGGGCTATTTTCCCGCATTGGCGCTGCTTTTTGTTATTATCGATTATTGGAAAGAATTTATAAGAAAATAAGGTAAATTTTGCATTATTGGCGTTAGCTTATAAAAATAGTTATTTGTGCTTTTACGTTCGATCTTTCGAACCTTTAGGGAATTATTATTATTGGCAATTTATTTAAGATTATATTAAAGGTCCGGATTCGTTATTAAATTAAAGCTAATTATAATTATGCGCTTTAAGCTGCTAGAATTCTATATTCCGATTTTCCGATCCTTGGCATTATGGGGAATGCCCGGATCCACAATCTCTAGGATCATAACCCATACAAGCCCATGCTAATACCTGGCCACCGTCACCGGACGGAAGTCACTATTTTACCTAGGACCACTTTAAGTCCAAGACCGTTTCCGGCTGCCCAG
>JAKJXP020000184.1:0-40973 GCA_022225965.2 Diatrype stigma | reverse complement strand
AGAAATTATATAAAATCGTATATAAGAAATAATATTATATATTCCATATAAAACATTCTTTATTTTAAAAGATCTTTACGATATCGGTTATATTTTGTTATTTATATAATAATTTAAAACTTTTTAAGTTTAAAATTATTTTTTAGTTTTTTCTTAGTTACTAACTAACTAATTTAGTTAGTTCTTAGTTCGGGCCCGGACTAACTAACTAAATTACGTAATCGGACTAAGGAATATTAGTTAGTTTTAGTTCGGTACTGGAATAACTAAATTAGTTTTAATCCAGGGCCGGACTAACTATTAGTAACTAAATCACAACCCTGCTTAAATAGACGTTATAAATCGTTAATGTTTTTTCTGTTCGCTTAAAAAACGAAGACCTTATTCCCTTTGTATTTATTATAATTCGATTGCCATTTATTATTAATAAGACTTAGAAATTATTCTTAAGTTTATGTTAATTTATTATGTTATAAATAAACTTATTCGAAATAACGTTAGGTATTTGCCGTTTTTAGTATTACTTTTTCGCTTTTCGGATAATGAATTTGTATTTCCTTATCGTATCCGGGTCCGGGATCCCATTTTCCGATATTGCTGCCGATTGCCGCATCCGTGTAGTAGCTTCGTTATATTTCTTTGTTTATTATCACGCGTTTCGTTCGCAATTACGTCTGGGCCTTCCCGACGATGATAATGATAATGATGTATTTTTACGTCCAGATGGACCTATTTACCTAATTACCCACCCCCGAAGGGGGTATATATAACTACGTACATAAGCCCGATACTATTAGGCTTTCTCGACGTTTTTATTACCCGGTTAAGCGTATCCAGTAATAAGCGAGTTAAGTTTTCGCATTCTTAAGTCGATACGATTGCGATAAGTTATTTTATTTAATATATATATAAAAGATAAAAAAGCTTTAAAGTTACGTTTAATAAAAAAATAAATTTAAACTTAAAAGCTGTATTAAGCTTATTTATTAATACTTTATCGATTAAGATAAGATAATCGGAATTATAATATATATTTCTTTCGATCTTTATTGTACTTTTTAATATATTAAAGGCTATTCGCCTATTAAGGCGACAGGTAATTCAGTGTCGGCACTTATGTAAACTTACTTATCCTATAAGACCACTTCCTATACCCCCTTTGGGGGTAGGCTGTATGTAACTAAGTAACTAGCTAGATAGGTCCATTCGGACGTAGAAATCCATCATTATCATCATTATCATATACCGATAATAAGAACTCGAAATAAGTAAATCTTTTAAAAAACTTTCCTTAATTCGTATAATATTATACCGCCTTTTCGTAAAAGGTTTCGGCTATAAAAACTTCGCTAATTATTATAAACGTTTTAATTATCTTAAAGACGTTATTAATAAGTATCGATATATTCTTTTATAACTATCTTTTTTATTTTTATATTTTGCTAAGACTTATCTTTATACGGTTCTTATATATATCGTAAGCTTTATATTTTATTTATACCTTTAAATTAGGCACATCCTTTCCGAGAATAGCTAACGCATTTTCCTTTCCTCGTACTAATACGATATTATTACTTTTTCTTCCACGCGCGGATTCCAAAAGACCTGCTTCCATTATATCGGTAAATCCGTTTATAACGGCAAATATCTAGCCTAAAGCCATTTCTTTTAACTTAAAGAAAACGACTATAAGCAATTATAAATACATCGCCCCAAAAAGGCAAAAACCGGAAGAAACGGTCCTAAAATAACCTTTAAGAGCTTTTAAGAATTCTTTAGTTAACTTTATTTTAACGGCAATTAAATGCATTTATAAAGAAAAAAAATAAACACCGGAACTAAATTCGAGGTGCTTATTGTTTTTCTTTCTTATTTTTCGATATAGCCCTTAAAGGCTTTCGATAACTAATGCATTTACGCTAGTTTAAAATAGCCCATTATTAAGTTAAACAATTTATTATGCAACTAGCGGAAATAAAAAACTCGGAAAACATATATTTTTCGGCTGGAACATTTTAAGCAAATAAGAAACGCGGCCTTATACGATTAAGGCATGCCTTTTTACTTATCCTTCCGAAGGACCCAATCGATTTGGCGACGAATGAATCCTATGATACCCCTTTCTTTACTATTACGTCAAAACGTAATAATAAAAGCATTACGCTAATAGCCTATAGGCATATAAATTTCGCTGCTAATATAATTACACCTGCTTTTCTCGTTAAGGCATAAGCTTTTTGTTTTAATTATAAGCAACCATTATAAAACCTAAAAATAGAAAAATTAAAAAATGAACCAACGTTACGAGGAAATCTAGAAGAATAAAGGGGGAAAATACCCAGCCCCTTATTTCCTTAAAGAAATGAATAATCGCTTTTATATCCGATTTAAGCTAAACCACGAATAAAATACGTTCGATCCAGCTAACGTTCGTATTAACGTAATCGATCTTTTTAAATTGGATTTAAAGGAAATTATTAACGCTTAAAAATTAAAACTAAATAAATCCTTTACTTACGAAATAACGCCGCTTATTAATACATTTTGAAATAAACGACAATTATACCAGGCTTCGTAATCGAATGGGCAAAGAATTAATATATTTACATTTTTATTAAAATTTCCGAAATCCTTTATATAAAAATAAAACCAAACTTATCGACGAAGCTATTAAAACGGAAAAAATAACGCAAATAAAGATTTAACCCATTTTCTTTTATCGCTTTAAACGACAAATTTTAAACGACTTAATTTAATAATAAATGGTAGCATTTTTATAAATAATTAAACGCTTTAAAATATTTGGCTTTAATTAAAGCAAATTAATTACGCGAATTTTAAAAATTATTTAATATTAAAAGTATTTAAATTTTTATAACGGCCGGTATTATAATAACGATTTGCATTATAAAACATATAATAAAGAATATAAAATATATCCGGCCGTTAAGTTTTAAGGAATTTATAATCCCATTTAAATAAATAATTAAATTATTTATATTTTAATTAAATCTATTTAACCTAGCAATTATTACGGTAAATAACGACCTAATTAATCGAAATACGCAGCTATTAAGCCGCATATATGCGACGCAAACCGAACGGGCCTTATCCGACGCCGCCAGTTAATGGCAATAAACCCGGTAAAATTCTGTCATCTGTTACCGACTTTCGATTTACCGATTTGTGCCAACCAATAACCGATATGCCGCCAGCCGCTGGCACCGATTACGACGTTCCCTGCCCTTTCGCAGACCTAACGTCCCCTTCCTTCCATTCGACGTCCCCTTGGCAGCCCTTCCTGCTATGCAACCATTCGCCGGACCGCCCACTATTCGACGACCCGCCGCCGACTGACAGCCCCTCCAGCCAGCGGTACCCAAAAACCCCTCCCGCTACCAGTCATCCATGTGGCAACAACAATGCGTCGATTCCGCCCCCGACGCCCCAGCCACAGCCCCCCCTTTTCTTCTGTTAGCCCCAACTTGCTCGCGCTCTGTCCTGGGCCCTTAAGGCCCTAGATATTCCAGCCGTCCCATATATTATATAATGTCGGACCTATGTAATTAGCTAGCCTAGGTAAATAGGTTTATTCGGACGTAAAAATTCATTATTATCATTATTATCATTAATTACCTAAATAAATGGTTAAATTATTCGCATCTTAATTAAATCTATTTAGCCCAGTAATTGCTGCAATAAATAACGATTTGGCTTATCAAAATACGTAGCTATTAAGCCGCATATATGCGACGCAAACCGAACGGGCCTTTGGTTCGACGCCGCTAGTAATGGCAACAAATCCGGCAATTTCTGCTATCCGCCACCGACTTCCGATTTTTGCCAAGCCGCTGGTACCGATTTACCGATATTCTCTATTTCTTCCGTAAACTTAACGTTTTCTTTTTTCCATTCGACGTTTTTTTAGCAGCCCCTTTTATTACGCAATTACCAGCCGAACCGCTTATTATTTAACAATCCGCCGCCAACTAATAGCCCCCTTAGCCAACGGTACCTAAAACCTTTCCCGTTATTAGTTATTTATGTAGCACCAATAATGCGTCGATTGCGTTCCCGACGCCCCAGCCCTAGCCCTTTTCCCTTTTCTTTTCTTTCTATTAGCCCCAATTTATTCGCGCTTTATTCAGGGATCCCCTAGGGCACCCTAAATATTCCAGCCGTCCCATATATTATACAATATCGGGCCTATATAATTAATTAGCCTAAATAAATAGGTTTACCCGGACGTAAAAATATATTATCATTATTACGACAGCAACATATAATATGCATGCGTATTTTAAATCCGGTGTATACGGTAGTTATACTTTTTTAATAGCCTAAAGGAAAATGGCCCATTCGATTATAACTATTTATAAACTTAATCGGAAAATGCCTACGTTTTTTGCTTTTAGAAAAAAAAAAAGTCTAATACGTTCGCTTTTATTCTTAACCGATAAAAAAGAAATAAGAAAAAGCATAAAAGATGGCTTTTTTTCCTTTCCTTTTTCGACCTTATTATTTATTTTAACGACTTTAAAGTCGACCGTATAAACTAGGGCTTTGTCGCCTTTTGAGGCGGCAGAAATATCCATGCCGCTTATAGGCTTTTATTTAATGCCGAAGTTTTTAACGGAAAAGTCGTCGACGTACGTTAAGTAATGCAATAGGCAGAAAATAACTAATATAACTTAAACATATTCCTATCCGATATATACTTTTGCATCAATAATACGGCAATTATTCTGTACTTCTTCGGTAACTTTTTTGATAACTTTTAAAACGAATTTTTATAATTCTACTAAGCTATTATACGTATCGGTTTTAAATCTTTTTTATTTAATGGATTTCAAAATACGTCGATATCGACGGCAATAAAGCAGCTAACGCTTAAGCTAAGTTAGGGGCTAACCTTTTTATTAATTACCCCCTCGTCGCTGACCCTTTTAAAGCCATAACTTTTGTATATTTCCGACGTATTAATAAAAAGAAAGGTTTATTTTTTTAGTTAGTAATTACGTAATATCCCCTTATTACATTATCGATAAGAGTTTAACGCAAGAAAACCCCTTAAAAAGCTTTTCCTTATTTAATCGATACTTTACCGTTTTTTCGCCGAGCGCTCCGGTTACGGAAATTTTGCATCCTTTTATAACTTTCTTTTCTTATCCTTATATTCTGTTAAGACCCTTCTTTATATAATTCTTTCTTATATCGTAAGCTTTATTCTTATATTTGCCTTTAAATTAGGCAAATTCCTCGAAAATATCGGATACCGTTTACTTTTAATGGTTTTTAATTTCCCCGTAACAAACCCCCGAAATAAGCCTTAAAAGATTAGCCCCCGTTACGCCTATAAATCCATCCACGATTGCTAATAGTAACCATAACTGCAATATCCTAAAAACCATTCTTTTTATTTTAAGAAAGTTAATAAATAAAACGGTAATAATAATAACAAAACCTAATACCTTATAAAGGCATAAGATTAAAAAAACCCTCTTTTACCTATTTTCCCTTAAGAATACCCAAAGACCTTTTAGCAAAATCCATTTTGGTTATAATTAAATTAATGCGTAAAAAAAAAGGGGAAAGAAAAAGAACATTTAAATTAAATTCGAAATACTTATAACTTATTCCTTATTTCTCGATACCGTCCGAAACGTATTTTAATAATACATGCTTAAATCCGTTTATTAATAATAAATCCGGCTAATATATTAACAAATTAAGCAATTTATAATAAGCCTTATTAATATAAAAAGCCCGAATAACTTTAATCCTTTTATTTATATAAAAACAGAAAGTTTAATTACTTTTCGTTACGCGTCTTTTTTAATCCCGCCGAAAAACCCCTATCGATTTCGTTTTTAACGAATTCCCTAAAAATACGCCTTTTTTTAATAAACGACGCGTATCTTTTATATTCTTTTTTATAAAAAACATCATATTATTGCCGTTATTATTTACGACGTGCTAATTATACGTATAAATAATAGCAGTTGGCTTTTGAAATAATAATGCCTAAAAATGAATTAACATAAAGAAAAAACCTAAAGGAATAAAAACGTTAAGCCTTAACTAATTAATATAACCCCAATTTGCGAAAAAAGCCGATAACCGGTTTTTTTTATAAATTATTTTTAATTATTTATAACACACATTATATTTCGTAAACGTTAAAGCGATAATAATTAATACCTTAAAACTTAACTTACGAAAAACTATCGACGTTTAAAAAGGTAAAACTAAATAAATATTACGCCTTTATAATAATATTACTAAACAATATATTCTCGACGAGACCTTTAAAATCGAAGGCTTTATTATCGAAAGAATTAAGAATTAATATATATATATATATATCTTAATCAGAATTTCAAAAGAATTGCGTATTTACGTAAACCCTTAATTTATCGATATAATTATTAAAGTTAAAATAATAGCCTAAACGGATATCGACCTTATTTTTTTTATCGATTTAAACGATACGTATCGAATATTCTAATTCCGAAATGGATTATAGCATTTCTTTAAACCGTTAAACGCTTTAAAGTATTCGGATTTCGTTCGAAAAAGCTTATTACTAAGGCCCTTAAAATTACATAATATCAGATTTGCCTCGATTATTACGACGAATGCTATTACAATAACGACCCATATTGCCAATATCCGTTATTCATTTTGTTTGTTGGGAAATTAAGGGATTAAGCGTTGCTTTTTGTTTTCTTGGATTTCCGCGTAACGTTAATCCAGTCTTTGGCTTTTTCATTTTTAAGCCTGGCGGCGGTTACATATAATTGGAAGGGAGGAAGTTCCTTAATAGGAAAAACGGATATGGTTATGTTAATAGCGAAGCTTATATGTCTATCGGTTAATGGCGTCGTATTTTTGTTGCTGCGTCTTAACGTAGTAATAGGAAAGGAAGAATTATAAAATTCGTTTGTAACCAAGTCGATTGGGTTTTCCGGGGGAATAGGTAATAGGGCATGCTTTAAGCTTGCGAAACTTCTTTTGTTTGGCTGGAATATTCCGATTAAAAAACGGAGCTTTTCCGGATTATTTACGTTCGCTAATTGCATAATAAGCTATTTAATTTGGTAATGGGCTGTTTTGAATTAACGGAAATGCGCTGGCTGCCGGAAGCCCTTTAAGGCTGTATCGAAAAATGAAAAAAGAACCGTAAGTACCTTAAACTTAGTTCGGGTATTTATTTCTTTTTTTTCGCGAATGGTTTTAACCGTAGCTAAAATGGAATTGGCTAAAGGATTTTTAAGGGCCCTTAAAGGCTATTTTGGAACCATTTCTTCTGTTCTTCCCGATTTTTGCTTTTTTGGGACGGCGGGTTTATAATTATCCGTAACCGTTTTTTTTAAGTTAAAAAGGATGGCTTTGGGCTGGGTGTTAGTTGTCGTAAATAGATTCACTGGTATAATGGAAGCAGGTCTTTTGAATTCCGCGCCTAAAGAAGATGGTAGTAATGGTGGTGTCGTATTAATACGGAGGGAAGGAAAGGCGTTAGCCATTTTCCGAAGGGAAATGCCTAATCCAAAGGTACGGATAAGTTTTAAGGCTTACGATATATAAAAGAACTATACAAAGATAAGTCTTAATAAAATATAAGGGTAGGAAAAGAAAGTTATAAAAGGATGTAATCCAAAGGTAAGTATAAGAATAAAGCTTACGATATAAGAAAGAACTGTATAAAAAAAATTCTTAACAGAGTATAGGAGTAGGAAAAGAGAATTATAAAAGGATATTGCTTTTTTTCCGAATATGTCGCGTTTTCTTTCGTCGGTTTTTTAATTTTAAGAATCGGATATTTTTTTAAAAGGGATAATTTTATATAAATTAAGAATGTTTATTAATTCGTTTATGTTATCGTTAATAATTATCGTTAAGGCGTTTTTAGTAATAGCTTTATAGAATCGGGCTTGGAATTTATTTATTACTTAAATAACGTTTAAAATAAAAGGATTTGTTAATATGGGGTATTTTTCTACGTCGTCGTCGTATAAAGGGTCGTTCCTTTTTTGGTCGGCGTCGTCGATATGAATGTTTTTGTTATTTTTTCCCTTTTCTTTTTGGTACTTTAGGCGAAAGCGAGAATAAGGACAGAAGTAAAGGCGGAAATAAGGGCCGGAGCCGACGCAGGAGCTTAAAACGAGGATTTAACGTATTACTTATTATAATAAAAGGAATAATAATAACCGTATTTTAGGAACTTTAGGGCCGGCCGGCGCAAGGGATTTTATAGAGCCGTTTTTTTTTCTTTATTACCGGATGCTTATATTTAAGTTTAGGTTTAGGTTTAGGCTATTTAAGGTTATTATTATTAAGCCTTTTTTAAAATATTTTATTATATTATTATTTCCTTAATTGCTTAATTTTAGTTAATTTTTATTTAATTAATCGAACAATTTTACCGACTTTTTTATAAACCGAATTAAGCATATTAATAAATCGAATTTATAAGGGCGGTAATAATTAGAACATTTATTTTTATTTTTATAAACGCCTTTTTAACGGATGGCTTCGTATATTTTATATTCTTTGAGCCTTGCTAACGTCCGCGCCAACGTAATGGATCTTTTTAAACTAAACCTACGGGAAATCATTAACGCCCAAAAAATTAAAACCGGATGGGCTTTCCGTTTACGAAACAACGCCGTCCGGCAATACATTCTGAAACAAACGGTAACCGTAATAAGCCTCGTAATCGAAAGAATAAAAAACTGGCATACATATATTTTTATTAAGGTCCTAAAGGTTTTTCATATAAAAATAAGGCCAAAACCTATTAACGAAATCATTAAAACGGAAATAATAACACAAATAAGGATTTAATTCATTTCATTTTACCGCTTTAAACGATAGGTCCTAGGCGTCCCTATTTAGAAATGAATAGCAGCATTTTTATAAATAATCAAACGCTTTAAGATATTTGGTTCAAACCAGGACAAACTAATTATACGAATCCCCAAAATTACCCAGTATCAGAAATGCCTAAGCTTTTACGACGGCCGGCATTGCGAAAATAATCCGCATTATAAAATATATAATAAAAGGTATAAAGTATATCCGGTAATTAAGGTTCCGGAAATCTGCAATAACGAAGTAAAATGCCCCAATTGCCGCGGTTCTTATATTTTCGATTTATTAGCCTGCTTTATCCGCCCAATTAAAAAGGACGGGAAAATAATACGCCTTATTAAAAAACAATTCGCTAATATCCGACAGTTAGGCGAATAATAATACTGCGCCGTATAAAGGGAAAAGAAAAAAAAGGCCAAGGCTAATTAATTCTTTTAATCCAGCAGTAGTACCGATAATAACGATATTGCTCCCTATTTTAGCGATAAGGAAATGGGATTCCTTATTCCGGCTTTTCGAATTACGATCCAGAAGCAACGTAAAGCGTAATAATAATAACAAATATTGCAACAATAATAATAATCGTAGCCGCAATTGTAATAATAATAATAGCAATAACAGCAGCAATAGCAGCAGCAATAATTACCGTTTTTTATATTACCATATTCCTTTTTTTCCCAAATCATGAAAAGGAACGATAAAGCCCATACGGCAGCAAAAAAGGAAAACGACGTAAAGGCAAAAGGAAATAATGCAGGTAAAAACAGCAAAGGCGAAAAACCCGAACTGGACTTATCGTTCGTAGGTCCCTTTTCCTTGGCAGTATACCAAGCCGCCATAAAACGCGCCTTACGGCATATCGTTTATTAATTTTCCAGCGACGACTACGATAAGCTAACAAATACCCTTCGTTCGCAAATAAAAAACGTAATCTTATAATATACTTACGAATAGAACTTTAGGAACGTCGCGACCGGGGTAGATATCGCCGAAATCGCCAGGCTCGACGAAGAGCAGCGACGACGAAAAAAAACAAAACAATAACCCCTAAGAATAACGGGACGTCCGTTAATTTTAAAAAACAGCAGCCCCCGATTTCCTTAATAGCTATTTATAATACAAGTTAATACCTAAAGAAATAACAAAAACGGATCAAACCATAATATAACGCTCGATATAACAAATAAAGCCAAAGCGAACGTTATGTTTATATAGAAACCTTAAATCTTGATTTTATACAGTAAGAAATAAACCAAAACATATCCGAAATACGACATATTCTCTTTAATAAAAAATTAGGAACATTATTTCCGGGTACTTATTTATATTCGCAAGGATCCGTATTTTAATACGTCTTAATTACGACTTTTCGTATTTAAAAATGCTTGCGTAATATAAATTAATAATTTAATAATTACTAATATTTGTTTGAAAAATAAGTTTTTATATCGGCTATTTCGGAAGTTGGAAATATAAGAACCGGGCCTTAATAAGATAATAAGAAGCGCCTTTCACGCAATATATTGGTCTTAATAATCGAGGCGATACCGTTAATACGGGGGCCCAAAGCAAAAGGTAGCAGAATAATTCGAATTATAAAGCCTGAAAATGCTTAATACGAATAAACCAACGCATTAACGAAGCAATACTATCGACTTAATGGCTTTTAATATTCCCGGTAATACTATAACGGTAAATCCAAATATATATATTAATTTTAACCATTTTATTATAATCGGAAGAATACCGGTAAATAAAACGATGCGCCTTTTTAAGGCCAAGCTTAATATATTCCTAAATGCGATCTTACGATTTGCATAATTAATGCAAACGTATTAAATAAAGCCGGTAAATGCCCCAGAATCGGTATAAAAAACGGAAAACCTTACGTATAATATATTAAAAACATTTAACCGGGCAATAAAAGCGATAGGCAAACCGCGATATAACAAAGAACGCAACGCATTTTGGTAAAACGAAAAATGCGACCTTATAATCCGTACGTTCCGGCAGTCGGCAAAAAAAAAATCGGACATGCCGGATCCGGAAATTGCCAAAACATAAAGGACCGCGATTAAAAGGGCTAAGAAAGTATATTAGAACCGGCGCATTGCCGGAGCCAATATAAACAAATCCATTTATAAAATTATAAGCTGACATAAGCTTAAAAATAACTTTCGAGCCCTTTTTATTATAAAAGCCGGACGGGTTATTATAAATATATAAGGAAAAATCGATTATTTCCGGATAACAATATTCGTTCCGTAAATAAATAGCGATGACATATCGGACCTATAACGCCCTTTCGAGCCGGCAGATATGTATCCTTTTTTAATAAATCCCAATGCTTTTATATAAATCCATAACCCAATTCCATAAAATTAAAGGGTAATAATAGCAAAAGCAGAAAGTTTATGCATTAAGATAGCGACGACCGCGCCAGGAAAAAACGGCCTTACGGCTATCCTGTTGTAATTCGTTTGGCCCGCGTTAAAAAAATCCATCCGTATATTATACGAAAAATACCTAAAATTCGGGTATTACCTTATTTTCTTTTGTATAATAAAGATAATAATGTTGCCTAAAATTGGAAAAAACGATTTTACGAAAATTAAAAATTAAAGACCAATTTCGTTACTTTCGTATTTAAGCAAAAGTTTCGAACGATTAATAATCCGGCGGATATCGGTAATAACGATACGAATAAACGTTATTAATACATAGCAATTCGGCGCTTTACCTAAACGCTTCGTTTTTAATTTGGCTACGTACGTAATATATAATATAAAACAAGCATTCGTTCAAAATAAGGTTGTTTCTTTTTTAACCATGAATATTTCGGGCGTTTTTAACGTTATGCTACGTAATAAATTCGTATTTAAATTATAACAGTAAAAATGGAGTCATTTATTCGTTAAATAAATAAATTCCTTTATAATTAATCGCTTTGCATTAATCCGAATAAAAAACGTTATAACGAATAATAAACCCCTATTTTGCGATATACCGTAAGGATCCTTTATATTTCCCATCCTGTTTATGCTATATACGGAACCTCTTTTTCGAAAGAGACCCCCTTTAATACGGTTTAAATACGCAAATGACGTAATTATTCTCCGAACGGGCAAATTAATAACCGAAACAGCACGACTTTTCGAAAATAACGCTATAAACATATTGCATTGGAGCCAAAAAATGCGCTTAACTTTAACCCGGCGAAATGCGAGTTATAGCATTTCTATAAAGGCAAAGCTTTTAGAACGGAAAAGGTACGAGCCAACGACGATTTCGTAATAACATTTAAAACAAAACCCATACGGTAATTAAAAATCTTTTTCGATTCTAAGCTCAACTTTAAAGGCTATGTGCAATAATAAGCGACTAAGGCGTTTCGTATGGCTAACCATATTAAACATTTTAATAAAGTAATACATGGTTTTCCATTTAATAAAACCGCTATAGCCGTTAAGGCGTATATGGTATTTATTACAACATTTAACGCAAAAGCCTAATATCCAAAAGTCGAGCGCCTTGGCGTAAAACATAAGGGTTTAATACAAATAAGTATATAAAATTATCTTAATATTATTAATAAACCTTTCCGAATTATAACTAAAGCGGTTTTATTAATATGGCGCACTATTAAAGTATTCATATTACATCGCGAATTAAACGTATTCCCGACGCAAGTAATTTACGAACAAATACGACTACGTTACGTCGTACGAATACGTAACCTTAACCCAAAACATTTAATAATAATACGAATTAACTAACCAAAAAAATCCTAGCCTATCCGATTATAATTAGCTATTAACGTAACGGCGAAATGCTTACGATTTTTATTGCTGGACAAAAAATAACCTATCGGCTCTTTTTTTTTTCCTTTTTGACAAAAAAAAAACAAAGCCAAACATAAAGCCTAATTCTTTTCCTTCCTTTCCCGAAATCTATTCGTTTACTTTAATGGTTCTAGGATCGACCGAATTGGCTGGGGCTTTATCGCTTATTAAGGTAACAAACGTATCCATTTAGCCAATGGATTACTTTTAAACGCAAAAGTTTTCGACGGTAAAATTATTGCGATACATAAGGCAATATAATGGGCAAAAAAAGTCTAATATAATCTGGATTCTTCTTTTTTAGGCATATATTTCTGCATCGATAATACGGCAATTATTTAGGGCTTCCTTGGCTATTTTTCGGATAACTCTTAACAAAATTTCCTGCTTTTTTATTAAGCGATTTTCCGCATTCGATCTAGGGCCTTTTTTATATAATGGGCTCCCGAATACGTTAATATCGAAAAAAATAAGGCAGCCGATATCCAAGCCAAGTTTAAAGCAAACTTATCCATCGATTAAGCCGACGACGACGACATAAATCGAATCAGAACCCTTACTTATTTTAGGCGCATTAACCGAAAAAAAAAGTTCCTTTTTTTTTCGGTTTGGTAATACCGAAATACATCGCCTTTATACGCATAATGAGAATTCGAAACAAAAAAGCCCCCCAAAAAGCTTTCTTTTATTCGACTAATACTGCATCGACTTTTCGCCGAGCGCTCCGGTTACGGGAACTTTGTTTCATATTATAAACGGTTTAAGCATTCCGAAACGGATTGCCGTTGCCGATGCGGAAAAAATAAAGAATCCGGCTACATAATGCAATGCGATCTTTTTAAAGGGGCCTTTTAAACCTTCGGGATTCGGAAGGGACACGAAGCGGACGAACCTTTCGGCCATAACGGCCACCGAAACTTTGCCGCCTTTATTAAAAAGGTAAGGCCATATAATTCCTAATCAAAGCCGAATAAAGAAATAAACCACACCATACTGGATCCGATCCAAAGGAACGGCAGGAATAATAAGGCTTAAGGAAAATAAGCCACCCCAATAAAGGATAAAAACCCATCTTTTATGTTAAACCCCAATACGCTCGCGCTTTGTTTCGGACCTCTGAGTCCCCGATATTTCAGCCGTTCCATATACTACAAAATGTCGGTACCTGCATGTACGTAGCCTTAGTTATCCTATAAAACCTTTTATACACCCCTTCCGGAAGCGAGCTGCATGTAACTAGGTAACTAGCTAATAAACAGGTCCACCCGGACGTTAAAATACATCATCATCATCATTACCTTTGGATCAGGCAAACCCCTCGAAGATATCGGATACCGTCCACCCTTAGCGGCCCTTAACCTCCTCGCAACAAATACCTGAAGCAGGTTTTAAAAGACCGGCCCCCGTTATACCTATAAATCCATTTACGATGGCTAATAATAATAATAACGGCAACAACCCAAAGGCCATTCCTTTCGTCCTAAAAAGGCCAAACGAAAAAACGGCAGCAGCAAGGCCTGGTGCCCCGAAAAGATACAAATCCCAGGGAAACCTCCTTACTTAATTCCCCCTAGGGACCCCCAAAAACCTTCCAGCAAATTTTATTTTGGCTGTAATCAAATTAATGCATAAAAAGAAAAAACAAAGCATCCGAATTAAGTTCGAGATGCTTATAACTTATTTCTTATTTTTCGATATCGCCCGAAATACATTCCAGCAATTCATGCTTATATATTAATAATAAGCCCGATTGGCGCATTAATAAATTAAACAATTAATTATAAGCCTGGTTAACGCAAAAAGCCCAGAGAATTTCTTTTTTTTTCCCTTACGTTACGCGTTCCAAAATAAGCGGCCTAGCTGCTTTTCGTTACGTTCCCTTTTCGTTAATACCGCCAAAAGATCCTATCGATTTCGTTTTTAACGAATCCCCTAAAAATACGCCCCTATCCTGCGAACGACGTATATCCTTTGTATCGTATCCTTTAAAAAATACGGCCATATCAGCGTTATTGCCGTTTGCATTATTTCGCTTTTAGCCCCAATCGTATGCAACGGCAGCCCGCTTCGGAAATAAGAAAGTCCAAATTTGAATCAACGTAGCAAAGAAACCTAAAAAAAAGGCATGCAACTTATAAGCCCTAGCTTTAATCGATTAATATAATCCCAGCCCGTAAAAAAAGCCAATAATCGCCTTTTCCTTCGATTCATTCTTAATTATCCATAATACGCCTTACGTTTTACGGACGTACGGGCCATAATAATAAATACCTTTAAGCTTAATCTGTGCAAAGTTTTTAATGCCTAAAAAGTTAAAACCGAATAAGCATTACGTCCTTATAACAATATTGCTAAGCAATACATCCTCGACGAAGCCTTCAAAATAAAGGGCTTAATTATTAAAAAAACCAAGAACTGGCATACGTACATCTTAATCGGGATTTTAAAGAAATTCCGTATCCATATAGGCCCTTAGCCTATAAATACGGTTATTAGGGCCGAAGTTGTGGCTTAAACGGACGTTAATTCCATTTTCTTATATCGCTTTAAACGACAAATGCCGGACGTCCCGATTTAAGAATGAATTATAGCATTTCCCCAAACCGTTAAACGTTTTAGGATATTTGGCTTCCGCCTAGAAAAATTCATTATTAAGATTCCCAAAATTACGTAATACTAAATTTACTTAGGCTTTTATAACGGACGACATTATAATAACGACCTATATTATTAATAATACAGCAAAGGCTATAAGATATACGAAGCCATTTATTAAAAAGGCGTTTATAAAAATAAGGTTAAATGCTTCAATTATTACGGCCTTTATAAATTCGATTTGCTAATATATTCGGCCCGATTAATAAGGAAGGATAACAAAATCGTCCAATTAATTAAATAATAATTAGCCGAAATAAAACAATTAGGCAAATAATAATATAACAAAATGCTACGAAAAAAAAAAAAACCCAACCGATATAGCAGGCCCAGGCCTAAGTATCGATTTAAATTTAGGCCCAGGCTTAAACCTTAACGTCCGCCAATAAAGCAAAAAAAAAAAAGATAACCCTATGGGATTTCCTACCCCGGCGGGTCCTAAAACCCCTAAGGAACCTCGATTACTTCTCCCCTTTCCGCCGCTACAAACAGCACGGCAAATACTATCCCAACCCCTTATCCTTATTTTCGCCTCCGTTCCTGCCCATATCGCTGCCGTCGCTGCCATTACCGTGGCCAGGAATACAGAAAACGGCAAGGAAAACGACAAAAACACTTATATCGACGACGCCGAAAAAAAAGAAAACGACCCCGTATACGACAAAGGAAAAACAAAGAAATACCCTATACCAACGGGCCCCCTTACCTTAAACGTTACCCAAGCAACAAACAAACGCCAAGCCCGATTCCGCAAAGCCATCGCCAAAAATGTCCTAACAGCAGGGGCTAACGATAATATCGACGAATTAACAAACACCCCCCGCCCATATAAAATAATCCCCTCCAAAAAAAAATCCGATCCCTACAGTTAAGAAACTAACGAAAACAAAAAAACGCGATACGCTCGGAAAAAAGCAAATTTCCATAACCGTTAAAAATAACGGAACGATTCCGGCCCTTTTATAGCAGCACCGCTCGATTTTCTAAATAATTGTTTATAATATAAATTAATATTCGTAAAAATAAAATAAAAAGTATCATATATAACATAGCACTTAAAACGGCAAACGACGTAAAGGCGAACGTTATGCTAATATAAAAGCCATAAATAATAACGTCTTATGGCAAAAAATAAACCAAAACCCATTTCCGATATAATACTTTTTCGCCGGTAAAAAATTAAACGGAATATTCTAAGATCTTTATATATGTCCGAAAAAACCCGACTTTTAATATTACGCAATTGCGCTTCTTCGTTATTAAGAATACGGTCGTCGTATAAATTAACGATATTATTATCGGAAATATTTATCTTAATAACGGAACATTTTACGCTTTATTCGTTAAATTAAAGCAATAAACGCTTGGCCCTTAAAGAATAATAATAAGGAATTTTAACGCCGTTTATTAAACGTAATAACTACGACAACAACGACGACATAACAATTTAGGGCAAAAAATAACGGATTAGTTTAAAAACCAAAATTTCCAGGTCCTTAATAAAGATAAGCCCATGCATTATTTAAGGAATATTATCGATTTTATGGCCTTTAATATATTAAGAAGTACAATAAAAATCGATAACGATATATATACGAATTCCGATTATTATACGTTAATTAGCAAAATACCGGTTAATAAATCCGTTAAAGTCCTTAAATCCAAATTTACTTTCCCGTTAAATACGGCCCTAAAGTTTTTTTAATTTATTTATACGTATTAAATTAAAAGGCCCGCAATACTTACGTTAATTTAAAAATGCAAAAACCTAACCTTTCGGCTATTAAAAACGCTTAATTGCGTAATAAAAGCGATAAAAAAGCCCAAATATAACCGTAAACGAAACGCGTCGTAATAAACGAAAAAATGTAACGAAGTTACCAAATAGATACAACAATCGGCAGCGGAAAATGAAATCCCGGATCCGGATACGGCGAAGAAACATAAATCCATTATTCGACGAATAAAAAAGCAATACTAAAAACGGCAAATAGTTAATGCCATTTTAAATAAATCAATTTATAATATAATAAATTGGCACAAACTTAAAAACAATTTTCGAACTTCCTTAATAATTAACGGCAATTAAGTAATAATCAATACGAAAAAGAAAATTAATTATTTCAGGCATAAAGTCTTCGTTTTAAAAGCAAACGGAAAAAATATTAAAGACCCGTAACGCCTATTTGAGCCTTATGACTTAAATTCTCTCGTAACCGACCTTTCGGCTACCGCTTATATATACAAATCGATCCCTTGGAATTAAACAATAACGATGGCAAAAACGGAAAACGTTTATATCAAAACCTTTAATACGGCCCCGGAAAAAAACGAATTAACGGCCTTATTATTTCAATATGCGTGGCCGGCTATTAAAAACGCCGTCCGTATTTTATACGAAAAATGCCTGCGATACGGATATCATTTAATACTTTTTCGTATCGTTAAGGTCGTTATGTTTCTTAAAGTAAATAAATCCGACTTTACGGCGATAAAACCTTGGCGCTTTAATTTTTTTTTTTTTGCTTCGGAAAGGGCCTTAAGTAGTTAATTATTAGGCGCATATTAATAATAATTATATGCAAAAGCGTTATTAATACCCAGTAATTTGGCGCGTTATTTAAAAGGTCGATATTAAATCTGGCATTTTGCGTTATATACGACGTAAAAACGGCCTTTATTTAAAATAAAGTCGTATCGTTTTTAATATTAAATGTTATAAGCGCCTTTAATGCAATATTACGTAATAAATTAATACTTTAATTGCGGCAACAAAAATGGAACCACTTATTAATTAAATAAATCGATTCGTTTATAACCAATCGTTTTACGTTTATTCGAATAAAAGACGTTATTATAAACCCTAGTCCTTTATTATACGGCGTTTTTTAAGGCTTTTTAATATTCCTAATATTATTTATGCTATATACGAAACCCCTTTTTCGGAAAAGTATTTCATTAATCCGTTTCGGATATGCTAACGATATAACAATATTACGCATAAGCAAAATTACGACTAAAACTTCCGCTTTATTAATAACTAACGTTTTAAACCCCCTTTAATCAAAAACGAAAAAACGCCCTTATTTTCGATCCGGCCAAAAACGACCTTAAATATTTCCATAAAAGCCGGACCCCTTTAAACGTACCGGTTATTGCGGGAAATTTTGAAATATACCCATCCAATAAAGCGATTAAATGGCTGGAAGTTTTTTTCGATTTTAAATTTAGCTTTAAAAAATACGTATCCAAATAAGCCGTTAAGGCTTTATGCGCCGCTAATTATATCCGTTATTTTAATAAACTAACAAAAAGATTATTACCGAATAAAACCGCAATAATAACAAAAACTTGCATAATATTAATAACCATTTACGACGCAAAAGCCTAATATTCGGAAAAGGAACGATTAGCGATTAAAGAATAAGGATTTGCGTTTATAAGCGTCCTAGGATATTTCGTAATTTCCGATAAGCCATTTAGAATTACCGTTAAGGCAATTCTTTTAATTTGGCGCATTATTAACGTACCCATTTTATACCGCGAATTAAGCATTTTCCTTATAAAAATGATTTACGAATAAATACGAAAACGATACGTTATTCGGTTCCGCAGCTTAAATCCGGCTTATTTAATCGTTTAATATGCCAATTAACCAAAAAAACGTTGGCTTATGCGATTATAATTAGCGTCGAACTTAATAACAAACTATTCCCGCTTTTTATTCTTAAATAAAAAATGGCCCGATAAGCCGTTATTCGTTTTAACCGATAAAAAAAAAACGCACATAAAAAGTAACTCGAATCCGTTCCTTTTCGAAACCTGGTAATTTATTTTAATAGCTTTAGGATCGACCGAATTGCCTGGAGCTTTATCGCTTATTAAAGCGGCAAACGTTTATATATAACCAATGGATTATTTTTAAACGCAAAAGTTTTCGACGGTAAAGTAATAATTATACGTAAAGCGGCATAATAAGCAGAAAACGTTTAATACGACTTAAAACCTTTTCCGATAGGTTTATACTTTTGCATCGATAATACGGCAATTATTCGATATATTTTCGGATATCTTTCGGATAACTTCTAATAAGACTTCCTAATCTTTTATTAGGCTGTTTTCCGAATACGCCTTTAAGCTTTTTCCGTTTAATGGGCTCCCGGATACGTCGAAATCGAAGGCAACGAAGCCGCAAACGCCCAAGCCAAGCTAGGCGCAAAGCGACCGGCCATCGACGACGACGACCATATTACCGACATCATAACCTTTATTTATTTTAAATGCATTAGTCGAAAAAAACATTTATTCGTTTTTTTACTTAATAATTCCGTAATATATTCCCTTTATATTAACGATAAGGATTCGAAATAAATAAGCCCTTTAAAAAGCTTTTTTTTATTCATATAATACTGCATCGTTTTTTTACGGAACGATTTGGCCATAGGAATTTCGTTAGTTACTATAGGCGCTTCGGATATTCCGACGTTATCGAAAAATGCCGCTGTCGTTATAAAGAAAATAAAAAACCGGGTTACGTCGTTTCTTATAACTTACTATAAGGCGCCTTTCGATTTTTTGGAATACGGGCAAAATACGAAGCGGACGAATTCTTTGGCTATAATGGCTATCGAAACTTCGCAGCCTTTATCGAAAAGATTCGCCCGTACGGGCTAACGGCGAAAGAATAAAATAACAACATTTCTAAACCCTGCTTTAAAGGATAGGTAACGGATAATAACGAAGCTCCAAAAGGAAATAACCATTCGTCGGAAAAATAAAAACCCCTTTTCCTATATTAAACCCTAATACGCTCGCGCTTTATTTTAAGGCCTACCCGCCCGGGCCTGCCCCTAAATACTCCAGCCGTCCCATATATTAAACAATATCGGACCTCATATAGCCTTAATTATTCTATAAACCTCTTATACCCCCTTCGGGAGTGGCTTATATATAACTAGGTACATTAACTAAATAGGTCCATCCGGACGTAAAATTCCATCATTATCATCATTATCGGAAAAAAGCAAATTTTCATAACTAATAAGAATAATGGGCCAACGATTTTAATCCTTTTATTGCAATACCGCCCGATTTTTTAAATAATTATTCGTAATATAAATTAATATCCGTAAAAGTAAAAAAAGGCACCATATATAATATAGCGCTTAAAACGGCAAACGACGTAAAAATAAACGTCGTATTAATATAAAAGCCGTAAATTATAATATTTTACGATAAACGATAAACCAAAATTTATTTCCGATATAACACTTTTTTTTAGTAAAAAATTAAATAAAACATTTCAAAATCCTTACGTACGTCCGGAAAAGTCCTAACCTTAATATTATATAACTACGTTTCTTCGTTATTAAAAACGCTGTTATTACAAATTAACGACGTTATTATCAGAAATGTTTATTTAAATAAAACTCATTTTATGCGTTATTTATGAAGCTAAAATAATAAAAGTTTGGCTTTCGAAAAGTAATTACGAAAGTTTTTAATGACATATATTAAACTTAATAACCAAAATAACGCAAACGGCATAACGAATTAAAACAAAAATAACAAATTAATTTAAAAACTAAAACCTATTAGCTTTTAATAAAAACGAACCTATATATTATTTAAGCAATACTATTATTTTTACAACCTTTAATATATTAAGAAGCTTTATAAATATTAATAGCGAAATATATATTAATTTTAATTATTATTAATTAATAAAGTATTAATAAGCAAGCCCGTTAAAAATTCCAAACCTAAATTTACTTTTTCGTTAAATGCGGCTTTAAAATTCTTTTAATTTATTTATACATATTAAATAAAATAACCAGCCGCATTTATATTAATCCAAAAATATAAAAACCCAACTTTCCGGTTATTAAATACGCTTAATCGAATAATAAAGGCATTAAAAAAGTCAAAATATAATTACGAACGAAATGCGTCTTAATAAACCGAAAATGCAATAACGTTATTAAAAAATATAATAATTAATAGTCATTTTAAAGAACGGAATTCCGAATCTAAATACGATAAAAAATATAAATTCATAATCCGGAAGGCAAAAAAGTAATACTAAAAGCTACAAATAATTAATATTGTTTGGAATAAGTTTATTTATAACATAATAAATTAATATAAGCTTAAAATAATTTTCGAGCTTTATTAATAATAAACGGTTACCAAATAATAATAAATACGAAAAAGAAATCCATTATTTCCGATATAAGGTTTTTATTTTTTAAACGAACGGCGAAAACATCGAAAACCCGTAACGTCCGTTTAAATCTTACGACTTCGATCCTTTCGTAATCGACTTTTTTATATCCGCATATACGTACGAATTAATTTCTTAAAACATTTTAATAATAATAATAACGGAAATTGAAATCGTTTATATTAAAACCCGTAATATCGCTTTAAATAAGAATATATTAATCGCATTATTATTATAATACGCATAATTAATTATTAATAATGTAATTTATACGTTATACGAAAAATCCTTAAAATACGGCTATTATTCGATATTATTCCATATTATAAAAATAATTATGCTTTTTTAAAATAAGCAAAACCGACTTTATGGCGGTTAAATTTTAACGTTTTATTTTTTTATAAAAAAAAGATTAAAATGGCTGGTTATAAAAAATATTAACTATAGTTATTTATAAAAGAATTATTAATACTTAATAATTTGATATATTATTTAAAAAGTCGGCAATAAATTTAACGATATGCATTATATATAACGTAAAAATAACGTTTACGTAAAACCAAATTATATCGCTTTTTATTTTAAATATTACGGGCGCTTTTAATGCAATATAACGTAATAAATTAATATTTAAGTTATAATAATAAAGCTAAAATTATTTATTCGTTAAATAAATAAAATGTTTTATAACAAATAAATTTATATTTATTAACATAAAAAATATTATTATAAACCCGGTATCGTAAGAATTATTAATATTTTTTATTTTACTTATGTTATATACGGAGCCTTCTTTCCGAAAAGGTATCCCGTTAATCCGCTTTGGATATGCCGATAATATAGCCATTTTCCGTATAAATAAAACTGCAGCCGAAACTTCCGCCTTTTTAATAACGGACGTTTTAAATACTCTCGAAAAAAGAAAAAAAAGAAAACGTCTTTATTTTTTATCCGGCTAAAAATAACCATAAGCATTTTCATAAAAAAGAGGCCTAATACGTTTAAATCCGATAATTACAAATAACTTCGAAATATAATTATTTAAAAAAACGATTAAATAATTAAAATTCCTTTTCGATTTTAAGCTTAATTTTAAAAAAAAAAAACATATATCCAAATAAACCGCTAAAGCATTATATACTGCCAATTATATTCGCCATTTTAATAAAGTTATAAAGAACTTTCCGCCGAATAAAACCGTAATAATAGCCAAAGCTTATATAATATCGGTAACTATTTTTGGCACAAAAACCTAATACCTAAAGAAAAAAAGGCCCTGCCGTTAAAAAATAAGAATCCGCGTTAATAGGTATTTTAAAATATTTCATAATTCTTAATAAGCCATTTAAAATTGCCGTTAAAGCAATTTCTTCGATATAACATATTATTAATACCTTAATATTATACCGTAAATTCAGTATTTATCTTATTAAAATAATATACGGGCAAATACGAAAGCGATACGTAATTCGGCATTCTTTTATAATTCTTTTTTCCTACCCCTATATTTTACTAAGACTTGTCTTTGCTTAGTTCTTTTTTATATCGTAAGCCTTACTTACTTTTGCCTTTGGATCAGGCAATCCCTTCGAGAATGTCGGATACCGTTTACCTTTAGCGGCCCTTAATTCCCCCGTAACAAATATCCGGAACAGGCCTTAAAAAACCGGTTCCCGTTATTTCTGTAAATCCATTTACGATAGCTAATAATAACTATAACGATAACATTTAAAAAGCCATTTCTTTCGTATTAAGAAGGCTAAACGATAGAACGGCGGCAATAAAGCTTGGTGCTCCGAAAAGATATAGGTTTTAAAGAAACCTTTTTATCCATTTTTTTGGAAATCCCTAAAGACCCCTTAATAAACTCTATTTTAATAGCGGTTAGTTTAATACGTAAAGAGAAAAAATAAAGCATCCGAATTAAGTTTAAAGTGCTTATAATTTATTTCTTAATAATAATGATAATGATGATAATAAATTTTTACGTCCGAATAAACCTGTTTAGTTAGTTAATTAATTACATACAGCCAGTTCCAAAAAGGGATATAAGAGGTTTATAAAATAATTAAGTTTATATAAGTGCCGATACTGTATAATATATGAAACGGCTGGAATATTAAGGAGTAGGCCCGAACGAATAAGCCTTAAAATAAAGCGCAAGCGTATTAAGGTTTAACATAGGAAAAGGTTTTATTTTTCCGATAAATGGTTATTTCCTTTCGGAACCTCGTTATTGTCCGTTACTTATTTTTTAAAGCAGGGTCCAGAAATGTTATTGTTTGTTTTATTTTTTCGCTATTAACCCATACGGGTAGGCTTTCTTAATAAAGGCTACGAAGTTTCGGTGGTTATTGTAACCGAAAAGTTCGTTCGTTTCGTGGTTTGCCCGGATCCTAAAGGTTTGGAGGGCATTTTAAAATAAATTGCAAAAAACGACGTAACTTGGTTTTTTATTTTCTTTATAACGGCAGCGGCATTTATTAATAACGTCGAAATGTTTAAAGGGCTTATAATAACTAACGAAATCCCTATAATCGAATCGTTTCGTAAAAAGGCGATGTAATATTATGCGAACAAAAAAAAACTTTTTAAGGGGCTTGCTTGTTTCGAATTTCCATCGTTAATATAAAAGGGATATGTTACGAAATTATTAAGTAAAGAATACGAATAAACGTTTTTTCCGGCTGATGCGTTTAAGATAAATAAGGGTTATGGTATCGGTAATATGATCGTCGTCGTCGATAGCCGGTCGTTCCGTATCGAGTTTGGCTTAAACGTTTATGGCCTTGTTGCTTTCGATTTCGACGTATTTTGGAGCCCATTAAACGGAAAAGGCTTAAAGGCGTATTCGGAAAATAGCCTGGTAAAGAATTAAAAAGATTTGCTAAAAGTTATTCGAAAGGTATCTGAAAATATATCGAATAATTGCCGTATTGTCGATATAAAAATGTAAACCTATTAGGAAAGGTTTTAAGTCGTATTAAGCGTTTTTTGTTTATTAAGCCGCTTTACGTGCGGTTATTATTTTACCGTCGAAAACCTTTGCGTTTAAAAGTAATTTATTGGCTACATATAAGCATTTACCATTTTAATAAACAACAAAATTCCAATTAATCCGGTCGATATTAAAGCCATTAAAATAAATAATTAGGTCTCGAAAAGAAACGGATTTGAGCCATTTTTTATGGGCGTCTTTTCCTTTTTTTTTTGTCGGCTAAAACGAATAACGGCTTATTTAGCTATTTCTTATTTAAAAATAAAAAACGGAAATAAATTGCCACTAAATCCGACACATATAAGAGAATTATATAAAATCGTATATAAGAAATAATATTATATATTTCATATAAAACATTCTTTATTTTAAAAGATCTTTACGATATCGGTTATATTTTATTATTTATTCAATAATTTAATACTTCTTAAGTTTGAAATTATTCCTTAGTTCGCGCCCGGATTAACTAACTAAATTACGTAATCGGACTAAGGAATATTCGTCAGTTTTAGTTCGGCATTGGAATAACTAAATTAGTTTTAATTCAAGGCCGGACTAACTATTAGTAACTAAATCACAACCCTGGCCGTAACTATAACGATTCCGATTTTCGCCATACCGTATAAAGTTCTCGGTAAATAAAGGTTAAAAATAATACGTTCCTTAAGCAAAACTCGATTTCCAATTCCTTTTATATAAATCCCGTTATAAATAAATAAATCAATATTTAAAATGTATTCTTTTAGCCATTTACGGCTAATTAATACATTTAAATATTCCGAATCGAAATAAACCGTCGTTATATTTCGCAAATTTTTAAAATGCGTATATATAATATAATATATATATTTATTTAATGCGGGGCCTTTAAGTCCGTAATCGAAGGGTTTTGTGTTTATAAAATCGAACATATTATCGGCTATAAACGCATCCGTATCGTCCGGTTTTATTTAAAACTTTTGCAAAGCGTTTTAAACAATATCGTTACATTTACGATACCGCTAAATAATGGTATATACGAAAAATTCGGAACGAAAATTAAATTTGGCATTACAGTTTTAACATATTAATATTTTAAATATTATTTTATTTTAATTCTTAATATATCGTTTTTAAGCGGCACGTTATTTAAAATCCGACGTATTAAAGTCGCTATGGTTATTACGTTATTACATCGAAAAATAATTTAAAACAGTCTTATTCTCGGTAATATCTTTATATAATCCGTTTTTACTTTCGGAAATAAATTTCTTAATTATAAAATAATCCTTCTTTTTTAATTTAGCTATATATATATATAATATTACGTGATTAACGGCCCGAAAGGCCATGTCGGTATACGTTTAGTTTTAGCATAATAGAAAACCTCAAATCGAAGTCGAAAAGAAAAACCTATTAACTCGTACCGAAGTCGCTTTTTTGTTTACATATAAAAGGTATTTAAAACGGTTTTTACTTACTCCTTATTACAGAAAAGCCTAAAGCTATTTATTAAAAAAAAGGTTATGGCGCGAAACCGGTCCGGCTTTGCGTCGTAAACGTACGGCGTATGCATTATTAGGTATGGTATTATTGTATTAAATAAGCGAAAGTAAGTTATAAAGAAAAAAAGGGCGGTACGGAATAGCCCGTACGCCCGGTATATCGTTCCGAATGTAAATGAATCATCTATTCCGGCCGGCGTCGACGCGACGACGACTTAACCGGTAAAACAAATTATATACCGCCTTTAGGGTATAAATACCCTGCTTTTCCCGTTCGGAAATTTTTCCCATTTTTTTTTTAAATAATAATAACCAATCCGGTACGTAACCTTTTTCCGCTATCGATTCGACCCTTAAAAATAAAGGTTCGAATCGATATTTTATTATTTTTTAAGCCATTGCAATTATTTTCTTTATTTTTTGTGTTATACGCGAATTCGGGTCGCTTTTGGACGTCCGAAAATCCGGACGCCCAAAATCGATTCGAATTCGCGCAGTTCTTTATTATTTCCGACGTTAATCCGACGTTTATTAATTTCGATAATATATTATTTAGCCGTTTAGTTTTATTTATTCGCCCGTTTTGTAGCCGATTTCGTTTCGTTTTTATCGTTTTATCGTTTTGTTATCGTTTCCGCGGTTCAGCCGTTTCGATTTCGCGACAATATCGGGCCCTTTTAAAAAGTCCGTTTTTAATATTTTGACTTATTCCGATTTTTCGTCGAGAAAAATAAAATACGTATTTTATATATACCGCGTAATAAAGGATTTCTTTTTGTTTTATTGCGACCGTTATAAGTTATTTCGTTTTCGTATCGTTATATTTCGATATTTAATCGATAGAACTAGTAAATTTCGTCGATATATTGCGTATAAGCATTATAAAAAAACCATTTCCGATTATTCCGAAATAAGCTTTTCGTTTTGTTTTTGAAATCGTTTTAATCTTATTTAATTCGCCGATGGTTTTAAATCCGAATTCTGTAAGTTTTAAACGTTTATTGCGAAGTACTAAACGGATTTTATCGAGAACGCATAAAAAGTAAGTTAAGGTTTTTTTTAATCGGTCCGTATTAATTTCGTTTTAAAACGTCGAACGAATATACGACGTTTTATATAAGGCCCGTTTTGCCGTACGTAAGCGTATTAAAAAGCTGCCCGTTTATGCGTCGCTTTCGGGCGATTTTTTCGGTCATGTCGTAATAATTACGCTTATTTTTATTTGCATTTCGGCCCGTATTTATATTCCAGCTTTTTCCATTTAGGTCCGCGGCGAAATAAAATCGACCTTATGTTTTAAATCCTTAAGTATTAATATTTTTTAATTATTGGAATCCATTAAGATATATCGTTACGATTTTAATTCGGCTTTTTTATTTAGTTTTAATTTTATTTATAGTTATTCGGCGGTTGCCGCTTTTTTTTACCGGTAAGAGCAAAAGCTTTTTTCGTATTTAATAAATGCGTTTTCGATGCGTTTTCGATCGGCTTTTGGACCGGTCGTTTTTTATTGCGTTAACGATTAGGTTATGATATTAATGCGGCATATATTTCGTCGTAGTTTCGGTTGGCCTTCGTGTCGTTTTCGGATCGGCATTAAATCGTCCGTTTTTTAATTTATATATCGTAATTAATTTCCTTATTTTCGGTAAAACGTCGCTTTATTTTTTTTCGGAATCGGCTTTAATAAATAAAACTATTTTCGCAGTAATTTGTTTATATTCGATACGTTATTGGTTTATATGCATTAAGCCTTATTCGGTAAAATATTAACGTTTCATTTTAGTAATAGCTTTAATATTAGTTTATATTATTTAAATCGGCTAAAACGTATTAATTATTTCATTACGTAGCCGGTTAAATTTATAATTAATAATGCTTCGTCGTATCGGAAACTTTTTAGTTCTGCTAGTAATGCCGGTTAAAAATGGATTACGTTTGGGTAATAATTTAAATAATGCAATAGCGTTTTTTTATTATTATTCATAAACGTATATCGGGATATTATCGGGAATACGTCGTTTCGTTAAAAAGTTACGTAAATTATTTTTTTCGGTTTTAGCCTGTATTAATATCGAGTTTTAAAATTTCGCTAGCGTCTGGTATAGCCGGAAGACGTTTTCGTTTGGTTTGGTTTGGGCCGATATACGTCGGATTTTCGTTTTATATCAAATCGAATTATTCGCTTTTATTTTTTATTGAAATTACTAGGCAATTAATAACGCCGGATATAGCTTTATTTTATAACGTTTACGTTTTTTTATTGCTTTAAATAATAATCGATATGCCGTTTTTGGCTTTTAAATAAACGCCGTATTTATGTATAAACCTTTGAATTATTTCGTTTATATTTAAGCGGAATTCTTGTTTTTTTATTTTTAATTTTGCGGATATTATTAAATTGCTTAGTTAATTTCCGTATTTTATAGATACGTTATCGTAGGTATTTCGTAATTTCTATGCGTTTTATTGTTTCCTTAAAAACCGTTTGTTTATAAAACAACTAGAAATCCATAAAAAAAATACGATTCCGTTTTTAATTCGATAGTATTTATAGCTTTATACGTCCTTATAATCGCCCGGATATAAACGTTTTGCGTTTTTTGTAATATCGAATAAATGCTTTCCTTAAGGCGTTTTTCCGGCAAAGCGATATCGTGCCATATTATAAAATTATGTCTTATTGTTATTCGAATAACTGTTATATATATTAGCTTAAATTTAATTAGGTTTGGTTCTTATATGGACTTAATTATGCGTTAAATCGATAATTGTTATATTTCGAATCGGCTTCGAAATTGCTTATGTTATGCCTTTTAATTTAAGCGGTTATTAATTATAATCCTTAAAATTTTCAAGCTACTAACCGATTTTAACGAAATCGAATTTAAGCGTATACTTTTTTTAGGTATATCCGATTTCGGTTTTTTTTCGAAGTGTATAAGTTTATATTTCGGTATGTTAAAATTTAATTCGTATAATCGGCTTTATTTTAAGTAAACGGCATGCGTTTTTTATAATTATTTATAGCAAATAGCGGATTTTTTCGTAATCGATATAAAATAGGAATTATTTACGTATATTATCGAATCGATATTGCGAATGTTTTTAAAAATCGGATATAGCGACGAAATGTATAATAAATATAGCACGGACGAAAAAATGAATCCTTAAGAAACCCTTAATTTTAAGGGTATGGAATTAAATTTGCGGTTGTCGAAATAAAATATAATCGTTTTATTTTGGAAATAGCTTTATAGCTAAATAATTATTTAAAAAAGATAACCCGCGGTACGGAAAGCGTTTAAAAGGCGCAGGTTTATAACGTAATCGAAAATTCCGGTTACGTTTAAAGAAAACATTAACGTTAATGCATTTTTTAATTAGCCCGTACGTATTTAATTTATTAATAACTATAACGTCGTTTTAATGGATTTATTCGGTTTATTATTCATTTATTTCGAAAAAATAAGGTTAAGCTTTTCGGCGACGTTTAATAAACCTATAGCGGTTATAAATTCGAAAATCTTTCTTATCGTATTAAAAAGCGTTATAAGCCTTTAAGATCTTATTATGTCCATTTCCGGCCTGTTTTTTGGAATAACTGTTATTCGTATTTGCCGGAATTTACAGAAAAAATACCTTATACGTTAGTTAATTTCGAAAACCGACGTAAAGCGATGTAATAAAAACAACTTCGGATTTGGATCGTTGCGTTTAAAAATTGGATCGTATGCTTTTAAAAAAGCCGTAAAAATGGTACTTAAATCGGGCGCTTTTTGAAATCCCTTCGATATTAAATGCTTATATATTATTATAAAGGTTATTAATTAAAATGTAAAAAAGAAATTTTAAAAAGAAATATAATCGAAATCGGAATTACGTATATTTGTTAAATCGGCCGTTAAAATAGGATGGTAATTCCAATCTTTCGGGATTTAGCTCGCAATTCGGTTATTTTATTTGTTCGGTTTATTATGTATTCCGTACTTAAGTTCGAAATATTTATAATTTCTTTTTCGAAGTTTATGGTTTAATTTGCATATACTGTTACGATATGATAATTAGGAATAACTTCGTTACGGAATGGCGTTAATATAGAAGTAATAATTATAAAAGGTTACGTATTAAATTTATATTCGACGTTAATAATTTTAATCCAAAGGCTAACCGTATTAAAAAGCTTATGTATTGCCGTTATAGGGTTATTTACGGTATTATAAATAAGTAATTTTTACCTAGTCCATTATTTCTTATTTCTTTTTTTTTTCGGCATTTTCTTTTTTAAGCCTTATTTTTGTTATTTCCGTTCGTTAATTTATTATTCGTGTTGTTACGGTAATTGCCGCTTGCGAAAACCGAAATGCTCGGTTTAATTAGAACTTTCTTAATCCTGGCGTTAAATGGGATCCCATAAATGTTAACGATTTTAACGTTATGGCTGATTAATTACGATAACCGGTTATAACCGACGTTAATGCGGAGCTTTTAAACGAATTTAATCGCCATATGCTTACGTATAACATAAAAGAATGCGAACGTTATAATAAGCGGTGGTTTAATATGAAACTGAATAATAGCGTTTGTATTAAATGCCGTTAAAAGAATTAAAATCCTTAAGCTATGCATTTTTATTCTTTTCGTAATCATATGGATTTCGGTTCCGTTCCGGATAAGTTTCCGGAACTTATTCAGGTAAAAGAAATGCTTATCGCGAAGGTTTACGTCGCTATGGAAATCCGTTAATATCGTGGACTCCAATATCGGTATCGTAGGTACATCTGTACGTTTTTTCGTAATGTTGGCAAGGTTTATTGCGTTTTGCTTTTTTTATTCCAAAACCTTAATATTATTATTATTATTCCTTTTAACGAACGTTTTCGGAACGTTTAGCAAAAAGACTTCCGAATGCGTCGGTATGTTATTTCTTTATGGCTGAAGTATTTTGTTTGCTATTATTTTAGTTATATAAATAATGCTATAAAAATTTTTAATAAGAACTTCTTTCGTTTTTCCGTAAATGGTTTAGTTATTAACAACATTTCGACCGAATTCCGGATTAATGAATTTATGGCCGGTATTAAGAAAAATATTACTAATAATGATTTCGTCGATGCCATGAATAAATACGATCGGTCTGTTGTTTTTAATCTTTTAATTGATCGTACGGAAATCGAGCGTTTTCGTTAATACGTTTCCGCCGTTAGTGGTATTGCTGATTATACGGCGGAATTCGCCGTAAAAGGCCGGATGGAAATGCTTGGTTTTTGTTTAATTCTTATTAACAGGGTTGTGAAATTATTCCTTAGTTTTTAGTCCGTTCTTAGTTACTAACTAACTAATTAGTTTTAATCCGGACCCGGACTAACTTTTCTAGTTTTAATCCGGGCCTGGAATAACTAAATTAATTTTAATCCGAGGCCGGACTAACTAAGGAATAATTTTAGTTAGTTAGTTAGTAACTAAAAAAAAGACTAAAAACTAAAGCTTAATTTTTAAATTTCAAAACTTAAGTCTTAAAATTATAAGCTTATAATATATTTATATATTGTTTAAAATAAAGAACCTTTTATATAATACTTATATATGAATTTATAAAAATAAATGAAATATGATTTATTTTATATTCGATATTTCTTATTCGAAAATATTAATAAATAAATTACATATAAAAGAAATTATATAAAATCGTATATAAGAAATAATAGTATATATTCCATATAAAAATTCTTTATTTTAAAAAATCTTTACGATATCGGTTATATTTTGTTATTTATGTAATAATTTAATACTTCTTAAGTTTAAAATTATTCTTTAGTTTTTTCTTAGTTACTAACTAACTAATTTAATTAGTCCTTAGTTCGGGCCCGGACTAACTAACTAAATTACGTAATCGGACTAAGGAATATTAGTTAGTTTTAGTTCGGCACTGGAATAACTAAATTAGTTTTAATCCAGGGCCGGACTAACTATTAGTAACTAAATCACAACCCTGCTTATTAATAAGTTTAATAGTGTTATTTCTTTGTTGTTTATTGCTTTTCCTTTTTTTTTTCCTAATGGCGCGGGTAAGTTTTTTATGTAACGTAAAAGGCCGCCTTTTTTCGAGGACTGGATCGAATATGTTATTAAATGGAAGAACGGTTATTTTTTTCGTTATTTTCGGTTTGCGTTCGTTATATTTAATAAGTTTATAAAATAACGTATTAATTAAAACAATTCCTTTTACGTTAATACCTTACGTCGTTAAGGTAATCGTAAATATATCTTTAACGAATTGCGTCGTTTTTTCGAAAATAATCCGTAACGGATATATAAAGAATAAGCCGAAGCTAATGCTTTAATTAATTCCATTATTCGGAATTCTTATAAAATTCGGGATACGCGTTTTTATTGGCACAGTAAAAGAAACGAATTGAATTTTATGGTTAACGTTCGTAATTGTTTTAGCCTTTTCTTTATTTTTAGTGCCGTTAATTATTATTGGAACGATTAAATGCGTTATTTATTTAATTATTTTTAATGGCGTATTAAGACGGAAGGCATTACGAAATTTCGTTTTGTTAAAAGGAATATTATGCAAAACCTTTATATTATCGCCTAATATTTTTATTACCGTTTTAATTCCTTTATAAAAATCGTCGTTTGCCCCAAGTTCCGTATCGAGAATTATTGGAATAAGTTCGAATAGTAGGGTCGAAATACGCTTCATAATTATGGCTTTGATTAGGGGTAAAAGGGTTTTGTTCCGGAAGCCGATATGATATCGAAGGAATCCCGAGACATTTTCGCTTAATTCTAAGGGTTCCATGTTTTTGTTATTAATTTCATTCCCCTTAAAAGCCTTAAGGAACCCGGTCTTAAAGGTAACGTATTTCTTTTTATTGTTACTTTAAAGCAATTTTTTATTTGGGATTATTTGAATAAGTTATTATTACGTATTTAAATTTATATTTGCGCTTTCGTTCGTTGCTTTCGTAAAAAGAAAGAATAGCGACGTGGTTACTAATTTACGTCGGAAAATCGTTTTGAAATACGTGCTTTTAACTTTGCGTAAATCCAGGTTTATCGTAATAAGGCTTCCGGCTTCGGTTAGGCTGTTTTAAATTAATTTAATTAGGTAAGTATTTTTCTTAATAACCTTTAGTATCGTTTTTATTTTTCCCGTTCCTTATAGTTTATTCCTTCCGTTGGTAAGGATCTTAATCCAAAATACTGGTTTTTTTTGGCGAAGAAAACCGATTAACGAATTAATTAATATAACTTTGCCTTTATAATCGATTGGAAGGCCAATTTTGACATTGCCCTTTGCATAAACGTTTATGCCGTTAAGGAATACCTCGCCAAATATACGGCTAAGGCTAAAGTAAAGACCAAGTTTTTTAAAGATCTTTGTATTAAGGTTTTTCCTTATTTTGTTAATAGGAATTCCTTTTTTTTTTGGTTTGTCGTTTATTAAATAAGCTTTTCGGCGAAAGAAATTGGTTTTATATGGAAATTTATTATTAACTGTTAAATATTCCGTTGGTTTAATTCTTTCGAACCGTAATTACCGTGAATTACCGTTCGGAGCATAATTAGGCCAATCCGTTTTATGCTAAAGCCGATAAAATTACGGCTAAACGAAATCGTTTAGCAAAATATAAGAATCGTATAATTACGTAGCAACTTAAAAGCGTTATTTACTTTTAATGGCTAACCTTATATAATTGGAGTAGTATTCCTTTTCGTATTCGTTCTAATATAAAGTCCCGTATGTTGCAGTATTTTCCGAAATACAAGTCCAATATTACGAAGTACGATAATTATTATCGTATTAAAATAATGCTTTAATACTTTTTCCGCAAAATTAAAGATTTTTTTATTATAAAAGGGGTTGCCTATAATACTTAAATCTTAACTTACGATACGTATTAACGGGAGCATGTTTATGAGAATAATAATTATTACGGTATTAACATTTTTCCGTTTATCGATAAAAATAAATTTAAGGATGTTAACCTTAAGGAAAATAACATTATCGGCATTTAAGTAAAGTTAGCTAATGTGCTTTTTAAAAGAAATCTAAATCTCGCCAGTAAATTCGAAAAACTAGGCTATTGCGAAATTAACGAAAACCATAACTGGAATAACTATGTTGGCATTATGAAACAATTCGATAGGTTCGATTTTAATTTTAATTATTGGCGTACTGTTATTTTTAAATACGGTAAGGTTCTTTCGAAAAATATTTCCGAAAGTTTGGAAAATAGCCTGAATCCCGTTTAACGCTTAATTTTTAATCGATACGTTAATTATTATTAAAACATTTTAAACGGCATTAATTGCGAATTTTTTTTTAAACGTCGATGGTTCCGGAGGCTATAGGAAATCCTTCGTATTAAAGATCTTATTTTTTCGCCTTTGCCGAATAGTTATTGCAGCTAATCGTTTAAATCCTGTTTTTCGTTATAAATTAATTCCGTTTCCTTTTATCGTTTCGGCTATTAACTGTATGCTTTCTTTTAAGTGTTTTTATTGGTATTGCTGCTAACGAAATCTAAAGTCGAACCATTTATTTTGTTCTTCGTTTTTTTATCCGTAAAGAATAATTCGCTTTTTTTATCGGTACGGCTTTTATTAAATTCCAACAAGATTTCGAAAACGTAAAATATTTCGTTATTAACGAAAAATCCATAATGGGCTTAGGCCTTATGGCTATAATTAATAATCGTTTGCAATAGGCTTTTTTTTATATGCCCGCTGGCATTATATTTAGCGGCGTTAGCGTTATTTTTTTTAAAGACTTTTACCAGTTTCCTTTCGTTTTCGACAAGCCGTTGTATTATACCAAAAACGGCGTATCGAAATTGGAAATCCTTAGGCAAATAACGTATTTTTCCTTAAACAAAACTGTTCGCCTTAATGTTATTATGCGTTAATAAGGCCCGGAATAAGTTGCTTTTTGAAATACGTTAACTGCTATTCGTACGATATCCTATACGCGCGAAATGTGGCAGTTCTTAAGCATTCGTTATTGGTTCGATCCGTTTATAACGAAAGCTAAGCTTGCTTTTTTTAAGGATACTATTCGTATTTATACGACGAACGCTTCAATTAACGACTATAATTTCCGGTATATGAATCGACTTAACCGGCCTATCGTTAATATTTGCGTTACGGAAACGGGCCAGGGTTGGAATAAATTAAGTTTTCGTAATGCCGGCAACTTGGAAATGTATTTCCCCGCATACGTTAGCGTTCGTATAATATTTACAAAGAATATCTATATTCCTTAAGGCTTAATAAACGGTACAATAAAAACCATCCGTCGAATTATATAAAAAGCTGGTTTAAATTAACGTATTAAAAGTCCCCATGTTATTTTCGTTTTTTTCGATAAATAAGTTATTATATCCTTTTATATTCCGCTTTTCCTAACTGTTTTCTAAATATTCTGGCCCTATTTCCTTTTCCGTCAATAATATTACTGCCGTGCTTATTTTTCGTTTTTTTCGAGAGTTTTCTTATAAAGGTATTAATTATAAGCGTATCCAGTTTTTTTTCGTTATTGCTTACGCCATTACGGTTTATAAGTCTTAAGGTTTTATTTTAAAAAAGGTTATTCTTAATATTAAAACTAAGAAGTTTTAATTCGGATTTATTTACGTGGCCCTTTTTCGTATAAAAAGCTTAAATGGTATATTATTCGATAAAGTATTCGGTATTAAAGCTATTTAGCGGCCTAAAGGTAAAATCCTAATTATTCGTTTAATTGATTGGATTCGTAAAACGAATAAGGTTATATTCTTTTAGTCCTTTATTAATCCCTTTAGTTTAATTCGCCCGTCGTTAATTTTACCGATTATTCTCCTTTATTACGCATTTATTATGCTCGATATATATATTTTTTCGTAATTAGATATTCCAAATTTGCTTTTTCCGTAAATTATTAGTAATAACTTTATAACTACAAAATTCCAAAAGTCGTTCGTTAATTTGCCTTTAACGTATTAATAATATAAAAATTTAGGAATCATCCGAAACATTCGGCATAGTATGCCTATTATATTGTTTAAGTTACGTTATTATTGTTGCCAGTACTTTTGCCTTCGCCTTTGCCTTCGTCTTTTTCGTTTTTAATGGGCCCTATAAATAATTCGGAATTGTTTAGTACGAAAGTTGCATCGTTTTTCTTTTTTTTGTCCGCTTCTTCTTTATCGAAACCAAAATTGCTAAACGCGCGCAAAATAAGTCCCGTCCTTACTTTTCGTATAATTCGGAGGCGTTCCTTTAGCTGCCGTTCGGCCTTTTTTAAAGCATCGGCCGATATGGCCTGGTATTTCGTTCTTTATTTTAAATACGTTTGTTAGGTGCATATTAATTATATTTCTTGGATATTTATATACCCTTTAATGTTTAAAAGGCCGGACCGAAAGCCTTTGCTTTTAAATCGAAAACGGAAACGGCCGTTACTGAAACCGATATTATGGCTGCTGTTATAACCGTTATAGCCGTTGTTGCTGCTGCTATTGCCGGAGCCGAAGCCGAAGCCGGAATAGCGTAGCCAAGGGCTGTTATACTGTTATTAATTAACGTTTTAAAATAATTATATATTAAGGTTAACTTACGATAATAGCGGGCTTTTTGCGAATTATATAAACAGCCAATACAGCAACCTTTCGAATAAACAACGCAATTTTTCCAAAGATTTTGGCCGTTCGTATAGCGGCTATATTTTTGTTCCATCGCAGTTCCGGATACTTATAGCAACGCCGTTCTTAGGTTCCGGTTGGCGCTTATTACGCCTTAAGCGAAATTGAACTCGCCCTTTTTTCGGTTTTTAACCTTCCGGATACGTCGTTGGACTGGGACGTCCAATAAAGGGGTGAACAAAAAGGCGGTTGGCTGAGCAATATAACGGCGGCGGACGATTTCGTAAGTTGCTTTAATAGCTTCCTATGTTATTAAAAAGGCTATTTAGTTATTATTAATATTTAGTTAATTATTTTTAATTTAAGTTATATACTTTCGGGCTTTCGTTGGGGCCCGGTTTTTTTTTTTTTTCGGGGGCGTACGGAGGGGCGAATCGGGAATTTCGTATAGGTCGTAATTCGGAACAGCTGCGGCTATAATGTTGTTATTATTGCTGCTATTATTGCTATTATTATTATTGTTATTACTGCTATTATTGCTATTATTATAATAATAACGGCGGTAATAAGGTGTATTTATTACTATTAATAACATACGTATTCCTAATAATATGTTCATTACGTATTAACTTATATATATTAATAATACATTTGCTATAATAGGCTTAATTAAAAACCCGCCTATATGTATTAATAATACATTTGCTATAATAGGCTTAATTAAAAATCCGCTTATATGTATTAATAACATACTTGCTATAATAAGCTTATTTAAAAATTCGTTTTTATGTATTAATAATATACTTATTATAATAAATATAAGAACTTAACTTAGGTATATATGTTATTAATACACTTATTCCATCGCAACTTGCGAATTAGGCCCCATACAAAAGATACGGATTAGGGTTAGGGTTAATTAAAGTTAAGGTTAGGCCCCGGGGGGTTTGGAGGGGCGATAAAAGCCCCCCTATTTAGGTATATGTATAATTGTGCTATAAAAATAATAATATAGTATTAGGTTATACGATAAGTAATGCATAAGTATGTTAATAATACATTACATAAGTATTATACTTTATTTAAGTGTGTTAATAATATACTATATAGCTATTATATCCCATATAAGCCAGCCTTAAAAATCACTCTGTAATTTTCAGTGTATTCATAAAACAATTAAAGCAGCCTAAGGGACGAAGCTTTGCTTTTATTACAGGGAGGTCACGAGTTGTTGGATTGTTATAAATTTAAAGATAATTTCCGAGCCTTATTAATAATAAACGGTAACCGGGTAATAACCGATACGGAAAAAAATATTATTTCCGGCATAAGGTTTTTATTTCTTAAGCGGACGGCGAAAATATCGAGAACCCGTAGCGCCCGTTTAAATCTTACGACCTTAATTCTTTCGTAATTAATTTCTTTACATTCGTATATATATACGAATTAATTCCTTAAAATTAATCGGTGATAATAACAAAAGCAAAAAACGTCTATATTAAAACCCTTAATATTGTTTAGGATAAAAATAAACTAACCGCATTATTATAATAATATATATAGCCAGTTATTAAAAATGTAATTCGTATGTTATACGAAGAATACTTAAAATATAATTACCATTCGATATCGTTTTATATTACAAAGGTAATTATGTTTTTTAAAATAAGCAAAACCGACTTTACGACGATTAAGTCCTAACGTTTCATTTCTTTATTTTTTTGCTTAAAAAAAGAACTAAAACGATCAACTATAAGGAAAATATCGATTATAGCTATTCGCAAAAGAGTTATTAATATTTAATAATTCGACGCATTACTTAAAAGGTTGGCATTAAATCTGGCGACATACGTTATATATAACGTAAAAATAACGTTTATATAAAACAAAATTATATTGCTTTTTATTTTGAATATTATTAAAGCTTTTAATGTGGTATTACGTAATAAATAATATTTAAGTTACGATAATAAGGTTGGAATTATTTATTCGTTAAATGAATAAAATTTTTTATAATAAATAAATTCGCGTTTATTAAAATAAAGAATGTTATTATAAACCATAGTTCGTTATTTTATAACATATTATAAAAATTATTAATATTTCCTATTTTATTTATATTATATACGGAGCCTTTTTTTCGAAAACGTACCCCGTTAATTCGCTTTAAGTATGCCGACAATGTAACGATTTTCCATATAAGCAAAACTATAATCGAGATTTCCGCTTTTTTAATAACCGACGTTTTAAATATTCTCGATTAGGACAAATAAAATGCCCTTATCTTTAATTTAATTAAAAATAACTTTAAGCATTTTTATAAAGAACGAAGCTAAATGTATTAAGATCCGATAACTATAGGAAATCTCGCGATATAACTGTTTCGAAAAGCCATTAAATAGCTGGGAATATTTTTCGATTTTAAGCTTAAATTTAAGAAATATACGTTCCGATAAATAATTAAGGCCTTTTGCGCCGTTAATTATATCCGTTATTTTAATAAAATAAAAAAGAATTTTTTTATTAAATAAAACCGTAATAACAACCTAGGCTTATGTAATTCCGATAGTTATTTTTAAAACAAAAACTTAATATTTAAAAAAGAAATACCTTATTATAAAAAACAGAAAATTGTATTAATAAATATCTTAAAATACTTCGTAATTTTAATAAGCCATTTAAAGTTGCCGCCCGAATAACCCTTTTAATTTAGCGAACCATTAATGTGCCCATTTTATATTGCAGATTAAATAGTTCTTTCGCCAAAATAATATACGAATAAATACGAAAAAAATACGTTATTCGATTTCGTAATTTAAATCCGGCTTATTTGGCCGTTTAACGCGTTAATTAACCAAAAAAGCGTTGGTTTATGCGATTATAATTAGCGTTAAATTTAACGTCGAATTGTTTCCGTTTTTTATTGCTTAATAAAAAGTAAGCAAAAAAGCCGTTATCCGTTTTAGCCGATAAAAAAACGTTCATAAAAAGTAACTCGAATTCGTTCTTTTTTACGACTTAATTATTTATTTTAATAGCTTTAAAATCGACCGAATTAATTAAAGCTTTATCGCTTATTAAGGTAATAAACGTTTATATATAATTAATGAATTATTTTTAAACGCAAAGGTTTTCGACGGTAAAATAATCATTATTAATAAAACGACGCAATAAGTAAAAAACATTTAATATGCTTTAATTCTTTTTTCGATAAGTTTATACTTTTATATCAATAATACGGCAGTTATTCGATATATTTTCGGATATTTTTCGGATAATTTGTAATAGAACTTCTTAGATTTCTTTTAGGTTATTTTCCGAATTCGATTATTAGCCTTTTTTATTTAATAGATTTTAAAATACGTTAAAGTCGAAAATAACGAAGTCGTAAATGCTTAAGTTAAATTTAACGCAAAACGATCGGCCTTTAACGATAATAACCATATTATCGATATTATAATCCATTTCTTTCGATATATTAGTTGGAAAAAGCGTTTATTTAGTTTTTTTACTTAATAGTTCCGTAATATATTTCCTTTATATTAGTAATAAAAATTCGAAATAAGCAAGTTTTTTAAAAAGCTTTTTTTATTCGAATAATATTATATCGCCTTTTCGTAAAACGTTCGAATTACGGGAATTTTGTTAGTTATTATAAACGCTTTAAATATTTCGATAACGTTATTAACGAATATTAATGCCGATATAGGGCTAATAAAGAACTCTTATACGTCGTTTTTTGCGACTTTCTTTAAGGCGCCTTTCGATTTTTAGAAATCCGGTTCGAACGAAAAGCGAACGAATTTTTCGGCTATAACGGCTATTAAACCTTTATAGCCTTTATTAAAAAGGTTCGCCTATATAGGTTATCGGCGGAAAAATAAAATAAAAACATTTTTAAATTTTGCTTTAAAGAACAAATAAATGAATAATAATAAGGCTCTAAAAGAAAATAATTACTTATTAAAAATAAAAATCTTTTTTTATATTAAACCTTAATACGTTTATGCTTTGTTTTAAATATTATGTTTTTAATATTTTAATTATTTTATATATTATATAATATCGGCATTTATATAGGCTTAATTATTTTATAAAACCGCTATATATAATTAGGTAATTAGGTAAATAGGTTCATTTAAACGTAAAAATTTATTATTATTATTATTATTATTATTATTATTATTATTATTATTATTATTATTATTATTATTATTATTATTATTATTATTATTATTATTATTATTATTATTATTATTATTA